>ONZH01002764.1:0-81981 GCA_900303285.1 Rhinella marina
CAGGAGACCACAGAGTGGTACGACAACAGTGTAGAGGAGGCAGTAAAAGCAGCTGTAGCATCAGGAGACCACAGAGTGGCATGACGACAGTATATAGGAGGCAGTAGCTTTAGCATTTTGAGGCCACACAGTGGCACAACGACAGAGTGTGGAAGTGGCAGAAGCCGTAGTAGCAGAATTACGAGGCCAAAGTGGCATGACGACAGAGATGGGAAGGGAAAAGTTCTCATGACATTAATGTCTGTGCCGGAGGAATTGATGTAGACCAAGTGTCAACCATTGTCAAGTTTGACCTGCCTGTAGAGACTGTAGAAGGTCTGACAGAGTGGCACGACGACAGTGTAGAAGAGGCAGTGGCAGTAGTGACATCACAGGGCTGGCTGGCTGCTGATTGGCTGCATGCATGGCATTGTGGGTGATCCCTCCCTCATGTTCCTTTCTCCATGTCCAAACACGTGCAGCCACCATTTTAGTAAGAAAAAACAACAACAAAATGATTCGTCACCACGAATCGTCAGGAAATTCGAAATAGGTGCGAATCGAATAATTCCTGAAATTCAGATCGAATTCCACTTTGTCAGATTCGATTCGCTCATTTCTAATCGGGACTTCTCAGAATAGGTGTACTTATGCTCCCGTCATGGGACAGGTCATGTGACACTTTATTTAGGTGTTTCATACAAAGTGGGTAAAAACATATGCACTGGCAACTACTCAGTGTTTTATTTATTTTTTCATTCTATTTCTACAATGTGGACTACTTGGTCAGGTGGTCCATTACGGAAAATGTAAAATCGTTTTTACTTCCAGGGTGTGAAGCAGAAAGACAGGAAAAAGACCAAGAGGGTGAATGCTTTCACAGGAAATTGTACGCCACTTTGGTGATCCGTATATATTTACAAGACCAGTGACTTAATGAATATACATTTTGTTGCTTCTGCATATTTCAGGTGTATACAAGATGCAGAGTTCTCAGAGAGTATAGCAGCATTTTACCAAAACTCTGTACAGCTGCCCCCGACCTCAGAGGACTGTCTGTACCTGAATGTGTATGCTCCAGCCGACAGAGACCAGAAAAGCAAGTTACCTGTAAGTGCCAGGAAATCGGAGGGCAATACTTTGATACTTCTTGTACCTAATACTGTAATTTTGCAGTGTTGGCTCTACAACTATTGTGACACTAAAACTCTTTAGTTTTACTTTGACAGCTGCAGGTGTTCAGGGTATGTTGGGGGTTGTAGTTTTGCAGAGAGTTTCTCTTAAATGTCTCCTTGTCATCATGTTACTAGTAAGTACAGATATAAGAACGTCATTCAGAGCAGGTACTATAGATCCCCAGTCTTTGTTTTATGTCCATGCCAGTTATCGCCATACATGTGAGTTACTGTATGTCATCTTCCCCTTATAGACTGTCACCTTTCATCAGGTGCGCACATATCAGGTAGTGGCCCTTGAAGAATAATCATTTCCTCATGAATGTTAATCTCTTCTCCTTTTCCCTAGGTCATGGTCTTTATACACGGTGGAGGGCTGGTGTTCGGGCTGGCCAGAATGTATGATGGCTCTGCACTTAGTGCCTATGAGAACGTAGTGATGGTGGCCATACAGTACAGGCTGGGGATCCTAGGATTCTTCAGGTAAGGATCTATCACTGCTATATAATGTATCTTCACTATTCTCCAACATTGTACTGGTTACATACAGGGTTAATTTACACAAAATCCGAATAATTTTCTAAATATTCTTAATTGCTAATCTTCTAGTGATAGTATATATCCATCTGCGTTAACCCCTTCATGACCAGCCTGTTTGGGGCCTTACTGACTAAGCGTTTTTCTTCCTTTTTTCATGATCTCCTTCCAAGAGCTATAACTTTTTAGTTTTTCCATCTATGTAGCTGTATGAGGGTTTGTTTTGTTTGGAACAAGCTGTAGTTTTTAATTGTGCCATTTTGGTGTACACATAATTTTCTAATTAACTTTTATTAACTCTTTCTGGGAGGGAGATGTGAAAACAGCAATACTGCCATTGAGTGTCTACATTATACATTTTGCGGCATTCATTTTTCAGCATAAATAACATAACAACTTTATTTTCTGTGTCAGTACGATTACAATGATACAAAATACATACGTTTTTTTGTACTTTTGTGCAATAAAACCACTTATTTAAAAAAAGAAAATCTTTTTGCATAGCTGCATACCAAGACCCATAACTTTTTTATTTAGTTTCTTCTATGAAGATGTGTGAGGGCTTGATTTTTGCGAGAAGACGAGTTTATGTAATTCTAATTGTGAATATGTTATGTTTCTGTAATAATTTCTATGATAAAAGAATTACAGAATGTAATTTTGGATCAGTACAGGATAAGTAATGTATGTACACAGCAGAATAGTGAGTTCAGCTCTGGAGTATTATACAGGCTGTACCTCTGGGTCAGTACAAGATAAGTAATGTATGTACACAGTGACTTCACCAGCAGAATAGTGAGTTCAGCTCTGGAGTATTATACAGGGTGTAACTCAGGATCAGTACAGGATAAGTAATGTATGTACACAGTGACTGCACCAGCAGAATAGTGAGTTCAGCTCTGGAGTATTATACAGGATGTAACTCAGGATCAGTACAGGATAAGTAATGTAATGTATACAGTGAATCTACCAGCAGAATAGTGAGTGTAGCTCTGGAGTATTATACAGGATGTAACTCCGGATCAATACAGGATAAGTAATGTATGTACACAGTGACTGCACCAGCAGAATAGTGAGTTCAGCTCTGGAGTATTATACAGGATGTAACTCAGGATCAGTACAGGATAAGTAATGTAATGTATACAGTGAATCTACCAGCAGAATAGTGAGTGTAGCTCTGGAGTATTATACAGGAAGTAACTCCGGATCAATACAGGATAAGTAATATAATGTATACAGTGAATCTACCAGCAGAATAGGGAGTTCAGCTCTGAAATGTAATACAAAGAAAAAACTAAAACAAATAAGCCTCAAAAAACAATATTACACAGCCTGCTGTAACTGAACTATCACCTATACAAAAACCCTATAAGGGCTCTTTCACATCACCGTCATGGATTTCGTTCTGGCTTTCTGTTATAAGATCGTTATGAGACGGTCATCCATGAGACGGAAATCAAAACAGACACCTTTAGAGGCATTCCGTTTTGATCCGTCATAATAGAAGTCTATAGGCAAGCATAACGGATCCGTCTGGTTTCCGTTTTGCTGGACGGAAAACAAAGTTCTTATTATTATTTGTTATATTGGCAGTGAAGATAAGTATATATGATTTTTGTATTGATGTGTATTGTTCCGTCTGTAGCCGTAATGCGCACGCGCGCATCGGCTTACGGAGGTTAAAAGGTGGAGATGCATGCGTCATGACGTCACAGGCCTGACGAAGCGCGACTCTGCGCGAAACGGCCGTCGCCTGATACCCACCGCGAGGTATGATACTGTCCGCCCCCCTGCAATTTTATTGTAAGTGTTATGCCACGAAAATAAATAAGAAGATGCTTATGGTGAGTTGCCACTTCATCTTTTCTTCATGATTATTGCTTTTATATCTGGACTTCCTTGCTGAAAGCAGAGCACCACCGGTATCATATTATCATTTTCCCGGCGGTGTTCACGCATACCGGAATCGTATGCAGGGAATTGCCTAGGTGTAGTGCCGTCCGCACCCTTTTCTACTCCTTAGGTTGTCAGATAAGTATACTGGCCACACCCCAAAAAATGGCTAAAGGTCACGCACAGAATTAACAGAAATAACAACCAAAAACACAAAAACAGTGTTGGCCTCCTCCTCCGACTCTTCCACTTACACCATTACGTTCACTATCTTCTCAACCTCCTACTCCACTTGAACCTTTGCCTCCTGGTTCAAGATTACTCTTATTTTTATGTATTCTATGTTATTTTAAGTAATTTCCCTATCCACATTTGTTTGCAGTGCAATTGTCTAACTATTATCCCCATTTTGCTTCCTTTTGCAGCCCTCTAGCCCTTTCTATGACTATTTTACAGCCATTTTACAGCCCTAAAGTTCAGGTCCACATTGACTTCAGTGGAGTTCGGGGGCAAATTTGGGTCAAGATCGGGTACCCAAACCAAACTTTAAGCCAAAGTTCTGCCGAACCCGTCGAAATCGAACATCCATGGGTTCACTCATCCCTAATAATGTATGTACACAGTGACTTCACAAGCAGAATAGTGAGTGCAGCTCTAGAGTATAATACAGGATGTAACTCAGGATCAGTACAGGATAAGTAATGTATGTACACAGTGACTCCACCTGCAGAATAGTGAGTGCAGCTCTGGAGTATAATACAATATGTAACTCTGGAACACTACAGGATGAGTAATGTATGTACACAGTGACTCCACCTGCAGAATAGTGAGTGCAGCTCTAGAGTATAATACAGGATGTAACTCAGGATCAGTACAGGATGAGTAATGTATGTACACAGTGACTCTACCAGAAGAATAGTGAGCTCTGGAATTTTATCCCACCTGTAACTCTGGACCAGTATAGAATAAGTAAATTTGAGGCATTTATTTTTCTATATTTGGTTTTCAGGAGTTATTGTAGTCTTCAAACTGAATCTTTGTATAAAATGTACCTGTTTTTTTTTGTTATTTCAGTACTGGAGATGAAAAATTACCTGGTAATTATGGGTTTATGGACCAAGTTGCTGCCCTCCGATGGATAAAGGAAAACATTGCAGATTTTGGTGGTGACCCCGGGTGTGTCACTATATTTGGTGAATCTGCTGGTGCAATCAGCACCACCGCTCTTGTAAGTTCTCTCTAAGTTCTTCAACTTTCATCTATTTTCATCTATCATCCTTGGAAAACTTTCCAGGCTGACTTCTTAAGTATGAAATCTGCTCACCTGAACTTTCCTTTTCATGAATTCTGAGACGTAAGCGTCAATTAAAAGTTTAACTTTGATCCACATGACCACTTTATATCCCAAACCTCCAGCAATGAAAACTGAGAATAGCAAAGAAAAACTATTTAAAGGGGTTGTCCCACGAAAAATAGTCTACAGTTTTAAAACCAGCACCTGAATCTGAATACTTCTGTAATTGCATGTAATTAAAAATTTTTCTATTGCTACTGGGTTATTTAATAAATTGTTTCTGTGTAGCGCCACTTAATTTCTTATTTCTTTGACCTGCTCACTGAGAAGGCCGCACATGCTCAGTTTCGTCTTTCAACTGCCTCCTGAGCTGTGATAGGGAGAGCAAGGACATGCCCCTTGAGCTGCAGCAGAAAAGCCACTCCCCTTGAGCTTTCAGCTTGATATAAATCCAGCAGAGAATGAATGTGAAGATCTCTGGATCCATGTGAGGTACAGGGCTGGTTCCAGCTTTGTTAGAAAGAGATTGTCATGTACTATATGATGTCTGATTTACATTTTTATATTAGTCATGGGATAACCCCTTTAAGAATTTTCTTAGAAAGGATATGATGCTGACACAAAGACTCTTTACTCAGGACAATCATCAGGAATGATTGTTAATTCGAATGCTCGTTCTTGAGAATCAGCCAGTGTCAATGTGCTGCCAGGCACTCATTAAACTCGCAAATGCTCATTTGTCCAGTCAAAGCATTGTTCATGTGGACACCTTAATTATTGTTTCTAGGCAGCAAATCATGCTTTATAAACAGCAGTATGCTGCCCATAAACAATGGTTCTATAGGGATAAGAGATCTGGCAGGGAACAGCTTGCTGATCACTCTGCATTCTATCTAAACAGCTAAACAATAGCTAAACCATGCTATTTGGCCCAATTAACTATAATCTTAAAGAGAGAACAGAGTTTCGCCAACTTGGCATTTTTCCGGGTAGCCATCACATCCATTACCCTATGGCCCCACATCCTGATAAGTTTGAAAAACCTCCAGAATCGACCATTTTCCTGGGAAGAATGATTATCTGCTCGGGAAATCTGTGGCTGACTTGTCTATTCTTCTTATGTGTACTGCAGAGTCGGAAACATGCTTCCCTGACCATTCCATGAACAGGGCACACTCACATTCCAGGAGAGGGTGCTTGCCTGTCCTACTGTATGTTTGTTGAGTTAAAAATTTGAAGCAAAATTGAGTTGGAAAGTGAATCCAGCCTAGTCTCACCACTCTTAGCACTTAAATGTTCAAGCAAATTTTTTTATTTTCTTGGGACCAAGAAAATAACAACCTCCACCTCAAGGCCTGTCTTGTCGGCAACAGTAATAAGACCTGTTGAGATCATGAGAGCTGCACTGAATGACCTGTAGTGGGTGCTCATAGAGGAGTCATGTTAGTCAACAGAACAGGAAGAAAAAAATGTATACTATAATAGTTGAACCATATGTATCCATGTACAAGCATTGAGGGATCCAGAAGCTAAGGAAGACAGATGCAGACAAAACAGGTAAGAGGAATCCTGTGGGAGAGGAAGTCAGGAGAAGAAATTGACTTTCTTCCCTCATTTTACTTTCTTTCATAGTTACATAGTTTAATATGGATGAAAAAAAGACATAAGTCCATCAAGTTCAACCAAGGGATAGGTGGGGACACGAATCCCAGTAGGAAATAAGACTCAAATTTCTACACGTTTTCATAAGCATTAATGTTGTTTAATGTTAAGAATTTATCTAAACCCTTTTTAAAACCGTCCACTGTTCCTGCTGTGACCACGTCCTGAGGAAGTCTATTCCACAGATTCACAGTTGTTACAGTAAAGAAGCATTGACGCTTCTGGAGACTGAATTTTTTTTCTCCAGTCGGAGGCAGTGCCCCCTTGTCCTTTGAGGGCTTTTTATTTGGAACAGTTTTTCACTGTATTTTTTTGTATGGCCCATTTATATATTTGTATAGGTTAATCATGTCCCCCCTTAGACATCTCTTCTCAAAACTAAATAAATTCAATTCTTTTAATCTTTCTTCATAACTAAGGCCCTCTATTCCTCTTATCAGTTTAGTCTCTATCCTCTGTACTTTTTCCAGCTGCAGTGCGTCCTTTCTATGGACTGGTGCCCAGAACTGAACTGCATACTCCAGATGAGGCCGCACCAACGCTTTGTAAAGTGGTAGTATTACATCCCTGCCCCGCGAGTCCATGCCTCATTTAATGTATGACAATATTGTGGTGGCCTTAGAAGCGGCTGATGGATATTCAATGCATCTATGATTCACATGGACACCCAAATTGTTCCCTGTAAGTGACTCCCCCAGCGTTACATTCCCTAGACATATGAAGCACAGAGATTATTACTACCAAGACGCATAACTTTACATTTATCCACATTGAACCTCATTTGCCAAGTTGATGACCAATCACTCAGAGTGTTCAAGTCAGCTTGTAGTTTACAGACATCTTCCATAGACTGTACAGTACTACATAGCTTTGTGTCATCAGCAAAAATAGAAATGGTGCTATTAATCCTGTCCTCAATATCATTAATAAATAAATTAAATAACAGAGGACCCAGCACTGAACCTTGGGGTGCACCATTTATAACCCGGGACCATTCTGAATAGGAATAATTGACCACAACTCTCTGGACACGGTCCTTCAGCCAGCTTTCAATCCAATTTCAGACTATACTTTCCAAGCCTATAGACCTTACTTCACCTATTAAACATCTATAAGGAACAATATCAAAAGCCTTTGCAAAATCCAGAAACACTACATCCACAGCCGGCTCTCTGTCCAGGCTGCTTCTCACCTCCTCATAAAAACAAATTAGGTTATTCTGACAACTTCAGTCCTTGGTAAACCCATGTTAGTTATCACTTATAATATTATTTACAGTCACATACTCCTGTATAACGTCCCTTAAGAGTCCTTCAAACGTTTTTCCCACAACAGAAGTTAAACTAACTGGTCTATAATTACCTGAGGGCCTAGATCCTTTTTTGAATATGGGCACCACATTTGCCTTGCGCCAATCACTTGGCACTGTACCAGTACCTATAGAATCTTTAAAAATTATAAACGGGGACACAGCAATGACTGAACTGAGCTATTTAAGCACTCTTGGGTGTAATCCATCTGGACCCGGAGCCTTGTTCGCATTACCTTATTTAACTTAGCTTGGACCATATCTACAGTTAGCCAATTGAGTATATTACTGGATGTACTAACAGCCCCAGCACCACAGATATCAGCTACTTTCTCTTCTGTATATACAGAGCTAAAAAACCCACTAAGTAACTCTGCCTTTTCCTTATCTTCAGTAACTAACACACCTTTACCATCATTTAGGGGACCTACTTGCTCAGACCTTGGTTTTTTAGCATTTATATATTTAAAGAATTTTTGGGGATTTGTTTGTCTCTCTTTTGCCACCTGCTGTTCATTTTGTATTTTTGCTAATTTTATCTCCTTTTTACAGATTTTATTCAGCCCTTTGTAAACTTCAAACACTACAGCTGACCCCTCAGATTTGTATTTTTAAATGCCACTTATTTTTCTTTTATTGCCCTTTTTACAGTAGCTGTAAGCCAGGTTGGGGGGGGGCGGTCATTTTAGCCATTTATAATTGTTACCTAAAGGAATACATTTTTTAGTGCAATTACTCAATGTGGATTTAACTCTCTCCTATTTATCCCCAGTATTATTATGTGACAGTAGCTGCTCACAGTCTATGCCCTGAAATGCTGTCCTTAGCCCAGGGAAATTAGCCTTTTTTACAATTCAGTGTCTTTGATCTACCTGACAGAGTTTGCTTCTTATAGTTTAGGGGGTATATAATTATATTGTGGTCACTATTACCTAGTGTTTCTTGAACAGTAACATTTCTAACAACCTCTGCATCATTAGAAACTATCAGGTCCAACAGAGCATCAGCTCTAGTTGGAGCTTCTACAAACTGCCCCATAAAGTGGTCCTGCAGCAAGTTAAGGAATCTTCTCCCCTTTGCAGTGGAGACAGAACCATGACCCCAGTCAATGTCTGGGAAGTTAAAATCTCCCATTATGACCACTGTACCAGCCTTTGCAGCCCACTCTATTTGATTATACAGTTGTGCTTCTATCTCCTCTGTAATGTTAGGAGGTCTATAAATTACACCAAGTATTATTTTTTCAGTGTTTATATCCCTTTGAACTTCCACCCATAAGGTTTCAACATCCTCACCATCCGCACCCACAATTATCTCTTTTATACTTGTCTTCAGATCACACCTCACATACAGGCAGACACCACCACATTTTCTTTTGACCCTGTCCAGTGGAGTACATAGAGAAGTAAGGGCCCCATAGCAAGGATCAAACCATCCCTCCCCCCACACACACACACATAGGACAGAAGCGTTTCTGCCTAAACCCTTTTCAATGACCCTTGGGCCATTTTTCCGGTGCCTCAATTACTAAAAGTTGATCCTTTAGAGGGTAGAATCCTGATCCCAAGTAAGACTGGCCCCCTCTTGCCCTGGGCCCCATAGCAGTCGTATGGTCTGCCGCTATGGTAGTTATGCCCCTGACCCTGTCTTTTCTAAATAGTGTTAAACCCTCAATATTTACAGCCCAGTCATGCGAAGAGTCCAACCATGTCTCAGCCACACCAACTACATCTATGTGTTCCTCTAGTACCATAGCCTCCAGCTCCCCTATTTTGCTACCTAGACTTTTGGCATTTGTGAAACTACATTTTAAATTACTATTACCTGCAAAGTGAATATCTGGGATTTTTGGGTTACCTTGGTTGATGTTCTGCCCAGTCTTCCCCCTATTTTCCTCACTAACTCCAGCCCCATTAAACCCCTACTGTCGGCTCCTATATCTACCCCCGTATTAGTATGACCCCCTCCCTCACCCCAGATCCTAGTTTAAAAGCTCCTCCAGCTGGATAACCATTTTTTTCCCCCAGGGTAGTTGCACCCTCCCCCTTAAGGCGCAGCCCGTCCCTACTGTAGAATCTGTAGCCGACCGAGAAGTAGGCCCAGTTCTCCATTAACCCAAACCCTTCCTTCCTGCACCAGCCTCTGAGCCACTTATTTAACTCCCTAAGCTCCCGTTGTCTCTCTGGTGACACTTGTGGCACTGGTAGTATTTCTGAAAACACTACCTTGGAGGTCCTGGACTTGAGCTTCTCTTCTTGTACCTAAATGCAAGCACTAAACTCACAAGGACCTTTTCTATAAACTTTATTCAGCTATTTGCAATCACTCTCACAAAATCACACTCCGTACCGGCTCTCCACTTATTCACAGCCCACTTACAAAGCAAGTGTTCTTTCTTTCCTTTCCTTCTTCCCTGCCTTTTTCTTTTTTCATACTTTCCTTTCTGCCATAAGCAGAATATTGCATGATGTTCAATCATTGAAAATATCTACAGAAATAAGGATTTGAGAATAATCTGAATTGTCTTTTCTTCTAGATGCTCTCTCCCTCAGCCAAAGGCCTGTTCCACCGCGCCATCGCACAGAGCGGATCAGTATTAATACCAAGCCTTATAGTCAGTAGTTCTGAAGAGCTCATCCCCTACCAGCAAGTAAGTATAATCTATCTCGAAGGAATACTATGGCTTGAAAATGACTCCATGGGGATGAGATACTACTTTATAGATTCTGCTACTAGATAAATACGTCCTATACTAAATAGTAATATACTGCTGCTAGATATAAATTACTACTAGACAGATGTAACTCTCACTAGATACTACTACCGGATAAATACTACCTACTTCTACTACATACAGTGCCTTGCGAAAGTATTCGGCCCCCTGGAACTTTTCAACCTTTTGCCACATTTCAGGCTTCAAACAAAAAGATAGAACATTTAAAATTTTTGGTGAAGAATCAACAAGTGGGTCACAATTGTGAAGTGGACCAAAATTTATTGGATCATTTAAACTTTTTTTGTAATAATAAAACGGAAAAGTTGGGCGTGCAAAATTATTCGGCCCCCTTGCATTAATACTTTGTTGCGCCACCTTTTGCTGCGGTCTCTTGGGGTATGTCTCTATCAGTTTTGCACATCTAGAGACTGAAATTCTTGCCCATTCTTCTTTGCAAAACAGCTTGAGCTCTTTGAGGTTGGATGGAGAGCGTTTGTGAACAGCAGTTTTCAGCTCTTTCCACATATTCTCCATTGGATTCAGGTCTGGACTGTGACTCGGCCATCCTAAGACCTGGATATGTTTATTTTTGAACCATTCCATTGTAGATTTTGCCTTATGTTTGGGATCATTGTCTTGTTGGAAGATAAATCTCCGTCCTAGTCTCAGGTCTTTTGCAGACTCCAACAGGTTTTCATCCAGAATGGTCCTGTATTTGGCTCCATCCATCTTCACATCAATTTTAACCATCTTCCCTGTCCCTGCTGATGAAAAGCAGGCCCAAACCATGATGCTGCCACCACCATGTCTGACAGTGGGGATGGTGTGTTCAGGGTGATGAGCTGTGTTGCTTTTATGGCAAACATATCGTTTTGCATTGTTTCCAAATAGTTGGATTTTTGTTTCATCTGACCAGAGCACCTTCTTCCACATGTTTGGTGTGTCTCCCAGGTGGCTTTCTTGTAGTCCCATAGTGTCTGGGTGTGGGCCATCACTGATGCAGGCACGATAGGTTTCTGCCACATGGAAGGTGTTCTCCTCCTGGGCAGCAGAGTGGATGCTCCAGCTGCACCAGCCGGCATGGCAGACACCTCAGGTGCTGGTGGGATTCTCTTGGCCAATTGTGACCCTCTGATCTCTGGAGTTGCTGGTGGTTCGGGGTACTCGCTACCAAACACCATCTCTCCCCATTCTGGTCGTAGTTGTTTCGCCATGTTGTGGTATCTTGTTCACCGCTGGCTTGAACTGGAGAGGAGGGTGGAGTAATCAGGGAGGAGTCTTCACTCCCTATACTTGCAAATAGATAGTTCCCGGTGGGCTGGGCTGGTTTTTCCCGCTTCTGAGAGGGGTGTGTTTTCACTTTCCCACTTTTGAGGGGGGTATCCTCATTTTCCCGCTTCTGGGAACCGGGGGCAAGAAGAATGCGTATGTAGCGTACATAGCGTTCAATTTTAAGAACATTTACGAATTGTACAAAGCGAATCTGAATAAATCCGGGTTCACTTCGGAGTAGAAAATATGGAAGAATAGAATAGATTCGCTCATCTCTAATCTTCAGCTTGGATATTGCAGGCCTACTTGAACCAGAAGATTCGACTGCACTGTATCTCCAATAATTTCCTTGGAATGTTGTAGCCAGTGAGAGAATCATGCACTCCTGGCCAGATGAGCACTGTGGCTATGGCTGAGAATCTCTTCTAATTTTCTTGAGCATTCAGGATATGAGGGGAAATGGAGCAAAATTTGGATGAAAAATTCCTTTCCAACTGAAAGACAGATTATCTATTCTTTCTGGTTGATCCGCTAGATTCAGGGAGCATAACTTCTTGAGCATTGTATTGGGGGCTTTCACCATCACATCTAAATGGGGGTACCCCATCTGCACACAATCTGTTAAAAATACAGTCGTTGAGACTGCAACTATGACCTACTTAACAGATCATCCTGAACATTCAGAGTGCCTTGAATGTGGATAGCTGTCTACAGTTTGAAATTCCACTGCCCAAGTCATAATTTGACTGTATTTACTGTTCCATGGAGCAGAGCAAGTCTCGTGCCAATTGTTGATATAGCACATGGTGGAGATATTATCTGTTTGCTCCACCACTGGCTGATTCTTAAGCCTGCCCTAAATGAAGCGCTAGATATATTGCTCACAGGTCTCTCATATTGGATCACAGATGTGGAAAGATGGTTTGAAGAAGCAAGCCAGAAGTAAAATTATAAAAGTCTCTTTTTACTTAGTGCAAGATATGACTTGTATCTAGTAGCTTGTATGTAGCTCCCTGCTTCATAGTTCCTCTGAGTTGCATCAGTCCCCTGAAGTCCACATATCACAGAGCTGGGCTGTGTGGGAAGAGCATGCATGCAGCTGCTAGAGAACACCAGATGTGCCCGATCATCAGAAAAACAGATGTGAGGAGGTACTACTGAAAGGGATAGAATGTGGGCATTACTACTGTGAGGGGGCACAATGTGGGTATAACTACCTGTGAAGGGGATACAATGTGGGTATAACTAGGGGGGGCACAATGTGGGCATTACTACTGTGAGGGGGCACAATGTGGTTTATAACTACTGTGATGGGGCACAACATGGGCCTAACTACTGTGAGGGGGCACAATGTGGGTATAACTACTGTGAAGGGGATACAATGTTGGTATAACTAGGGGGGCACAATGTGGGCATTACTACTGTGACAGGGCACAATGTGGGCATAACTACTGTGATGGGACACAATGTGGTCATAACTACTGTGAGGAGTGCAAAATGTTGGTATTACTACTGTGAGAGGGCACAGAGTGGGCATAACTACTGTGAGGGAGTACATTGTGGGCATTACTACTGTGAGGGGGCACAATGTGGGCATTACTACTGTGAGGGTGCACAATTGTGAGGGGGCACAATGTCGGCATAACTACTGTGTTAGTAGCACTAAGGGGGAAGTAATGCCCGAGACTAACCTGTTATACATTCATTGGGATGGCTCGGTCTTACAGGGCCAGCACAGCGCCCCTTGCCGGGGATTTACCAGAGACAGTCACCATCCCCTGTGGTTTATGTGGCTATTCTTTTTGCTCTATCACCATTGCAATCTTGTTCTGGTTCCAGCAGACATCACGCCGACACTCCAGCGAAAACCCTGGATGTGGGGGGACCAGTTGGTTCTTTCATTTATGACAAGGTGTACTGGTAATGCCGTGTACCCTATGGTAGATGTTATCAGGTAACATATTATCAGGCAACATATTGGGGTTCATTTACAAATACCAGCTTTTCACGCTGATCTTTGTTCTCCCTCTGCAGTCCACTTGGGCTCCTGACTGGAGTAGTTTTTATTCCTCTTTTAGACCTGTTTTCAGTAAATGTGTCAGGGGTGGAGTCCCAGCCCCCGTCACACTCTTGACACTCCTAAATAGTCACTCCTAAAGCAAGGATATTACTAAAAGTTGTGCTTTAAGTAAATCATCCATAACCCTAAGATGATAGGTGAGTAGAATTATGTCCTGAAATAAATATATAAAATATCTGAATATTATATCTGTTTTCCTCTGCAGTTAGTAGCAAACATATCAGGCTGTGAGCTCGCCTCCATAGCCGACTGTCTGAAGCAGAAATCTGAAGAGGAGATTCTCTCTATTACTAAAGCAATGGTAGGTGTTGTGGATGTCATCGCACAATATTACTCCCTGCAAAACTTTTGAATAGAATTCTTCTATAAACCCATTCACAGGATAAGTGATAAATGTCAGAAGGTTGGGAGCCCCTACCTATCATTAAAGCCTCCTAAGCCTCCCAGTCCTCCACAGTGAAGAACAGTCTGGATGAAGCATTGGTCATGCAGGCGCCCTACTACTTCATATAAAGTCTGTGGGGCTGATGGAGATGGCTACATGTTGTGCTTGGCTGTCACTGACAGTCCCATAGACTTTGTCTGATCTCAGTGCACATACCTACTGATCCACCTATTGCAGGTTAATGTTCTGTCCGTCTCATGTGCTGTATGTCTCTGCAGGGTGTGATAGCTCTTCCTGGCTGTGTGGATGGGGTTTTTCTACCTAAACCAGCAGAGGAGATGTTAGCTAACAAGGAAGGAAACAAGGTCCCTCTTCTCATTGGAGTCAATAAGCAGGAGTTCGGCTATATACTTCCAACGGTAGGTGCCAAGCTAAAGGATAACATTGTTCTCCTGACAATGGCAGTGAAGGTTACATTTTCAAAGAGTTTTTTCATGTCCTGAACACTTACAGAGGGGTCACGTACGGCCATATCCACCTTCAGCAATAAGTCTGGAGGGCCCTATGGTTACCACTGAGCACATGCAGTACATGTCTGTGTATGGCTGTATGCAGATGGATGACCAGGTGACTGTTTGACCTGCCATTTATTTGGGATGACATTGGCTGCTTACTGCCCTCAGCTATAGGATGAGCTGCACTAGGGCAAAAAATGCTACTGTAGTGAATTATTCTAATCACATAGTACCTTCACCAGTGTAAAACGTAATCGTTACTGATGATAATTAAAATTCCCCCAATTTGTGCCCAGAAAAATGAGTTATGAGGCTGGGCAGGACAAGGAAGGGAAATATAACTCATCCTCACATTTGCCTTAACAAACTATAGGCCCTGCCTACCAAAACGGAATGGCCGTCCCGATAGGGGCAATCCTGTGTCAGGAACCTCCTGATAGACCCTATATGTCCCTGACAAGGGATAGATGTCACCACCCCAGAGGAGACCTATTATGACTTCTGTCCAATCATAGTGTCATTAGTCAATACATACGTCAGATAATAATAACGTTATAAATATTCGTACATAATACATGCGCTCCTAAATCAACCAGTGGAATCAGGATTTTGATCACCAGTTGGTGGGAGGATACAATATTTTTCTCTGACCAATATATCAACATAGGCCTCACATATATGACTGTGGGTAAGATAAATAGATGACATTCTGATACTGTGATAAGGTCAGAAACCTGAATTTCAGTTATTTGTCGAGGCACTTAATCAAAACAAAATTGGGCTATTTTTTACCCATGAGATACAGAAAGACTCTATTTAGCTATGGAAAAAATATAATATGTTTCAGACATCCTACATTGTAAAGAGACCTCTACTAACAGTTTTTTACAATGGGGGAGTTTTCATCCCACTCCATTAAAGGGAACCTGTCATCAGCTTTATGGTGACCTCACTGAAGGCAGAATAAAGTAGTGACAGAAATGCTGATTTCAGCGGTGTGTCACTCATGAGCTAAAAGTGAGGGGTTGCCAAGAACCAGCATTATAATCATTGCAGCCCAGGCCTTGAAAAGAGTCAAATCCACCTGAGAAGAGTCATGGTTATTCATAATCTCCTGTTCTCCTGCCCATCTGCTGATGATTGGCAGTTCTCTCCTGGAGAGAAAGGGAGAAAACTAGGTAGAAAGTCTGTCAATCATCAGCAGGGAGAGCAGGAAGAGCAGGAATTCATGAATAACCAGGACTCTTCTCAGGTGGCCGGGACACTTTTCCAGACCCAGTCTGCAATGATTGTGATGTTGGTTCCTGGCACTTTTAACTTATAAATGACAGATCACTGAAATCAACTCACCTGTCTCTACTTTATGCTGCCGTTAGTATGGGGAGCATAAAGTCGATGACAGGTTGAATTCCCAAGGGACAGTTCCTCAGAATACGGAGGAACCGTGCAAGGTTTATTTAACCCTTTCAGCCCGGAGGTTTTTTCGGTTTTGCGTTTTCGTTTTGCGCTCCCTGCCTTATACAGCCATAACTTTTTTATTTTTCTGTTCACATAGCTGTATGGGGACTTATTTTTTGCGGGACAAGTTGTACTTTCCAATTCTATAATTTAATATTGCATATGGTGTAGTGGGAAGCAGGAAAAAACCTCCAAATCGGGTGAAATTGCAAAAAAAACACAATTCCGCTACAGTTTTCCGGGTTTTGTATTTACGGCGTTCGATGTTCATTGAAAACTGACCAGTTTTCATTCTACTGGTCAGTACGAATCCGGCAGTACCATATATATATATATATATATATATATTATATATATATATATATATATATATATATATATATATATATATATATAGTTTTCTTGTGTTTTGATAGTGATAAAATAATTATAAAGTTGGATTTTTTTTTTTTTTTTTTGTTGTCATCTTGACCCCTATAACTTTTTGGTATATATGTGTACGGAAATTTTTAATGATACCATTCTGGGGTGTGTATGACTTTTTGATCGCTTTTTATTTTAATTTTTTTTAGAAAAAAAAAGCGACAAAAAACAGCGAATCGCCATTTTGACGCTTTTTTCCGCCACACAATTTATTGTGTTGGAATTTTTTTTTTATATTTTAAAATTATGGGCATTTTCAGTCACGGTGATACCCATGATGTCTATATTTATTTTTATTTAGGTATTTATTTTTTAATTATATGGAAAGGGGGTGATTGAAACTTTTATATTTTTTATTTTTTATATATTTTTTATATATTTTTTTTTGTGATTATTTTAAAGCTCAAATATGAGCAAATATATTGTGTTTTTTATTTTTTCTTTATAAGCAATCAGGGATTTTTAACATTGAATTAAATCCCACATTTGCTCATTTCTTATCCTGGCCTGCCAGTGGCCAGAATAAGAATTGCACTTTGAAAGCTATAAACCTCATCAGCGAGGTTTACAGCTTTCAGATCGTGTACAGACACCTCGATTGGCCACACGGGCCGTCTGTACACCACCCAGAAGCGAACGCTTCCGGGTTTATGTGCAACCAGATGCCGTGATCTGATGTGATCACCGCATCTCAGCGCTGAACGGGGAAACAGTTAGAAACAGCAGAGACTTGCCGGCCATGACGCCCGCCGCACGGCGCTGGGGCTGAAAGGGTTAAATAATTATGTGTTTTGACTAGCCTGTCTCTTGTCAATAGTTGCATCTATGGGTGACGGTAGGTGCTATTTTTAATCAAATTATGCACCTAATAATCATTTTACAATATGAGGGAGGGCTAGGGGGGCCACAAGGTTGAGGAAGCCTGAGAGGTTGGAGCCTGCAGAGGCTCTGTGTGGTCTCAGCGAGGAGGGCTGAGGGGCCACAAAGCTTTGTAAAGCCTGAAGTTTGGGGGGCCCAGCGATGCCTATGGATAGAGGGTCGCACGGTCAGAGTCAGGAGGACTACTGGAACATCTCCCCCCAAAGGTGCTGGTGAGGTCACAGCCAGGAGGCTACTGGATAGTGCGGCTGAGGAAGCTAAATCTAATACCAGGTGTAAACGGCACTCTATAGGTGAGATAGAGACATCACATGTATTAGGTAGAGCCCAGACGGGCAGTTGTTTATTTAAATGTTGTCGTGTGTTGGTGCTAAAGAGCGAAAATAAAGCACCATTTGGACGTTAAAACCCCCTGTGTGTCGAAAGATTTGTGATTGCGACCCCCTGAGAGAGAGCGATCCCTTACAGTATCTAGAGCGGCACTGACAGCATGCTGACATGGACATAGACCTTACTTCCATCAGCATGGCCACCAGTGCACTACCAATGTTACTATGTTGAGACAGATTGATCCTTTATCGTACCCTTTCCAGGCATTCAGGGAAGTATAACCACATCCTTCCCTCTTTGCCACAGTCATTCCTGATGCTATTTTAACTTTATTGAAAGATATACATTGATTATAATATTCTAATGGTCTGAGATACAAAAATGTGGGAATTGTCTTTCTCATCAATTCATCATTATCTTTTGG
Organism: Rhinella marina; assembly: GCA_900303285.1. Lineage (NCBI taxonomy): Eukaryota > Metazoa > Chordata > Amphibia > Anura > Bufonidae > Rhinella > Rhinella marina. The sequence goes on from ONZH01002764.1 coordinate 18,332, forward strand.
GCATTACTATAAGAGTGTAATCTGACTCGCACATATATTATTGCCTCCATTTTCCGTATCGTTGTTTTTTGGAGCTTTTTGTTAGATGTGGCCCCCTGATGGACTGACTCCAGAGTCTGCATTCCTGGGACATATCGTATGTGCTCCTTTCTTTTCCACTGGTGATCAAAATCCTGATGCCATTGGTTGATTTGGGAGCACACGTGTAGTATGTGGTAATATTTATGTTGTAAACTTATTATTTTCTGACATACTGTATATATTGACTAATGACACTATGATTGGACTGTAGTCGTATTAGGTCTCTTCTGGGGTGGTTATTTAAGAAAAGATGATTGACCTCAGGGAGATCAACCATCATCACCACAGAGCCATCATCACAAGTCTCAACATTGGTGAATCTAAAACAAGGCTCCCTGGGAAAAGCAATATGCAAATCAAAAAGAAAACCACGGAGACACCATCACGTGTCTCAACGACGGTCAAAACTAGCCAGGCCTTTCACCGGGAAGGAACAACCAAGGGAAGGGCAGTCTCTAACAGGAAACCACCTATGCCAAACCATGGTATCCATCCACAGACAGCTGTTTCGGGGTGTTTGCCCCTCATCCGTGTGGAGTAGGAATCTGGCTAGTGGGAGCAATGCCTAGTAGAAGATTATTTAAGAAAAGATGATTGACCTCAGGGAGATCAACCATCATTACCACAGAGACACCATCACGAGTCTCAACGTTGGTGAATCTAAAACAAGGCTCCCTGGGAAAAGCAATATGGGGTGGTGACATCTATCCCTTGTCAGGGACATCTAGGGTCTATCCGGAGGTTCCTGACACAGGATCACCCCTATCAGGGCAGCCATTCCGTTTTGGTAGGCAGGGCCTATAGTTTGTTAGGGCAAATGTGAGGGTGAGTTATATTTCCTTTCCTTCTCCTGCCCAGCCTCATAACTTATTGCTTTCTCTGGGCACAATTTGGGTGAATTTTAATGATCATCAGTAAAGGTTACGTTTTACCCTGGTGAAGGTACTCTGTCATTATATTATAATTTAGTTACACTACTGACTTCCTGACCTCTGATGTCTATATCTATCAGAACTATTGATATATGTAATGAAATATTGTGCAGACTAAGAAAACTGGAAAATTCATGGGCCTGGAAAAGGTTTATCATTTGAGTGGAGTGATGGTAATTTTCTTATTATCTTTGCATTTAGGTATATGGTGTACCAGTGAAAGCAGAAGGAATGACGCGGGAGGAAGTGATTCAGGCACTTCAGAATTTTCCTTTACTGGTGAGATGAGCACATGTCCTTTATATTCTCTGTCGAATTATCAGATTTTTTTTCTATAAGGAATTCCTTCTCTTCATTGTGATTAATGTCCATTTTCTAGGATCTGAGTCCTGACGTCATCCCTCTTGTCGCTGACGAGTATCTTGGTGACATCACAGATCCTCTGGAGATTCGTGATCTCTTCCTGGATATATGTGGTGATATACTGTTCGTTATACCGGCTCTTAAGACTGCAAAATACCTTCAAGGTACAGTCCATTCACATTGTAGCTGATATGTAGACAGCGTGCCTCACTAGGGTGACTAGTAGTGTTGATCGAGCACCCAGGTGCTCGTATGCTCGGGTCCTCTGGCCGACCACTCAGGGATGCTCGAGTGCTCAGCTGAGCACCCGAGCATAATTGAAGTCTATGGGAGTAAACCAGGCTCGGAAGAACCAGGCAGGGGGGTGCCTGGTTTACGCAAGTAACCTAAAAAAAAAAAAAAAAGACACAGACAATACTTACCTTCCCCAGCAGCTCCTGACCTCTTCCAGCAGGAAGAGGGCGCGCAGAGTGGTAAGTTTTACCACAGCGCCACCTGCTGGACGGGAGGAGGGAGCTGTGGGGAATGGTAAGGACGGATCCGTTTGCTAGTGTGTCACACCAAATGGATCCGTCTCCATTGACTTGCATTGGGGTCATGACGGATCCGTCTAGGGGACTCGAGCTTTGCGCTCGAGTACACTCTGTGTTCGGCCGAACACAGAGTGCACCCGAGCGTAGGCATGCTCGGCCGAACAGCGAGTTCGGCCGAGCATGCTCGCTCAACACTAGTGACTAGGGCAGGGCAGTAAATTTTGTTCTGGGGGTCCACTGTACAGCTACACACAAATATTTTAGATGCTACAGAATGATTCAGAATGATTATGGGTCCCCCGGAAATGACTTTAAGAGGGCAGGTTCTGTGAAAGGAGGATATTGGCTAGGCTGACTCTGTACCTAGTCATCTCAGCCACCTGACGCAGCTGCAATAAATTGGGTAGTTTGTTAAAGAATCTAACTAGTTTTTCCATATAGACATAGGCTGAGATGGTGTATGTTGACTGTCTGTATGTAATTCAGTCAGTCTACTGTGTCAAGTGCAGAGGGTGAGGGACTAGGGGCTCACTTTGCTCAGGGGGCCACCGGGGGATTCACCTGTTCTCCTGTGGGACAGTCCAAGCCTGTGTAGAAATATCAGCTGTCAGGACATGTTGGGATGAGTTGTAGTTTTCACAGTTTATCAGTATTATTGAAAATGAGGCCTTGGATCATTATCCCCTAGTGTCTAGTAGCATCCTGTGTAAATTTGTGATATCCCAGACCTGGGGGTATCTGTAAATGTATTGTATATAGTTGTTTATTATAATGTTATGTAATTTAGGTATTAGCATTCCAGCAGAGTGGATGGCAGGAATGGTACTGACCACCCTGTTCCCTCCCTCTCTGAATGGGTCTGCTGTTCCAACTTCTGGCCAGTTGGACCTCCTCCTAGCCACCTGCTGAATCTAACTGCAGGTGGTATGACACTACTGTTTCTTCCAACCACTGAAAGTGACCAATCGAACTGTGATAAATCTACAGATTGTACCCCACATAATCCAGAGCCACCACCACATGATGAGCTCCTTGCCAGGAGATGTCTAGGAGCCATCTCCTACTGCTTTCTGGAAAATCTGTCATTTATGAGAAAATGCCAAAGGACTACAGAAGACCTTCCAGAAAATGTTGATCCTGCAGTTCCAGATTCCACCACAGGAGGTCATTAGAGGACCAACCATGGAATTTCTTCCAGAGGTACAGCCATCCAGGATATCCCAGCGACCGTGACTCCTGACCCGGCCTGAAGTTTATTCTTGCAAGCCAGATAATCAAAGAGCCCTAAGAACACCGGGAGGATGAGATAATTGGAACTAATCCCTTTTCCGGTCTGTTTTTGGGTCCTTTGTGTTTTTAGAGACTCCCCTTTTAATTTCTCCAAGCTGCACGTGTTGCGTCTTCCCTCCCCTTTCTCAGTTCATTGCTCCATCTTGCCTGAGAAGTGGGAGAGGTCCTATCGTTCAAGCATAGCACCCAAGGAAAACATTCTGATGTACTATAGCTCCTTAGGCCCCTCACCTGTGATTCCGGGACACTTGTTTAAGAGTCACAAGTGGGGGATCTTCTTTTTTTCTTACCCATAAGGAGGGACCACAAGCACAGCTCAAGGGCAGTCTGCCTTCATGGGGTGAGGGATGCTGTACCCCAGACCTGGGGTATCTTCAAATGTATTGTATATAGTTGTATATTATAATATCATGTATTTTGTGTATTGGCTGTGCATTCCAGCAGAGAAGTGGATGGCCAAGGTTGACAGAACTAGGGCTGTTCCTTCCCTCTTGGTATGGGTGGACTGGTCCCTCTTCCAGGTAAGACGGGGAATTTGAGAGCAGCTAGGGGAAGGAGAGGAAGCAAAACTACAGTGCTCCATGTCCTTGCAAAGATTCTCCAGAGAGATCAAGAACACCCTAGAGAGACAAGACAGAAGAATAATCAGATAACTCCTGCATTTCAGACATTGCTGAAAGGTGATGGACTACATGCCAGACACCCATCATCCAAGCTACCACTAAGTCAGTTAAAATCTGAACCTGACACTGGACACGTACTGTATACCCACAAGTGCTACGTTACTGCAATACAACCTGCCTCCATTAATTGGTGCCAGAACCTGCACTTTGAAATTCATGCTATTGAATGTGCGAGAAGTTATACCTTTTCCTCAGTAAAAAAAAAAAAAAAAAAGACTTTTATATGTTCACTTTTGGCCTCATTCTTTAAAGCACATTTCCGCTGCTCTGATTTCCAGGGAGCAATGGCCTAAAGTAGTACCGTGACACAACATTTCATCAGGACCACTACCACTCCCACCTTCTGTACCAGCTCCTCAGAGACTTGATGCATAAGTACCATTGCATGGTGTGCTCGTGTGACACCTCTGTTTAAAAATGTTTAAACTGCTGCCTCAATCAGCAATAGCATCAATTTGATTGCTGAAGTAGTTATTGTATGAGAAATGCAAGTACAGCAAACCCCTGAGGAGCCAGGGCAGAGGATGAGAGTAGTAGTGGCCCTAATAAGAGGTTGTGTTATGGTGTATTCCCTCTGGTCATTATACCCTGATACTGTAATTGGTGCACTGGAAGGTAGTTTGAAGAATCAGGCTAGAAGTATACTTAAAGGTGTTCGCCAAGTTATATTTATTATTTATATTATAGGTCATCAATATCAGACCGGCAGGGGTCCAACACCCAGCCGATCAGCTGTTTGAAGAGGAGGTGCGCGCCATACCAGCGCTGCCTCCTCTTCACTGTTTACCTGCTCGCCATAACATGAGTAGAGGGGAGCAGGTGTAATTACACCCAAGCCACCTCATTCATTTCAATGGGAATGTTCGTTCCCATTAGAGATGAGTGAATCTATTCGTCGATTCGTATCGAACCTTGGAAATTTTCAGAAGCGAATCCGAATATTAGGTGATTCGCTCCGTTAAGATTCGAAAATGTTCCTTAGGCTTTCTACGCATTCGCTATGTACTTGTCTGATAAATTGTACGCTAATGCTACGTATAAGTTACTCTATACGCTGCTGCGTACGAATTCAATTACTTAGCGAACTTTTACTGTTAGTTCGTTATTCGTGCGCAAAAGCCCGGGAAGAAAGCGGTCACCTGACCTAGTGGGCAGGGCTTGCCCTGATTGGCTCCAGCTCGGTAAGCCAGTGACGCATCACTTCTGCTGCAACTGCTGAGACGAGCAGAAGCACTGTGTGTGAAGTTCCTAAAGACTAAGACCTGTGTTGTTGAAATTGGGGTGTAATTGTTTAGGGAATCCATAGTACACATCAGGGATACTGCAGGGCCAGTGCAGGGCTAGTAATTAATCAGAGAGAGAGAGAGAGAGAGAGAGACAGGGAGAGAGATAGGGAGAGAGACAGGGACAAAGACAAAGACCAGCTGCAGGGCCACAGAGTAAAGTGAAAAATGTCTGGAATGGATGAGCAAAAGGGGTCCAGTTCCAGCCAGATCTCGAGCTCTAAAAAAAAAAAAGGAGAAGGTGGCACAGGGCAGCAGTGCCAAAGGACCTGTAGCCGGAGTTTCTACTTGTAGTATTCGCAATACTTGGCCGGTGTTCCAACGGGCTAACCCAACAAGGCGCAAAATTGTAGTGGAGGGGAAAGTGGATGAGGTAGTGGAGTGGATGACACGCTCATCTCAGTCACAGCCGGATGATCTGCTGTCATCTGCTGATACAGTATCCATATGTAGCCAGGGGTCAGACTCAGAGCGTTCCTCCTGTCTACCATTACTCTCCAGCAAAGCCTGTCATTTTCGTACGCAATTTTTACGCTCATGCGTACCTGTTCAAAGAAGTTGCGTAACTTAAAACTGAACGTTCGTTATTAGTGCGCGAATGTTCGCTAAATGCCACATAATAACGTATGTTTTGTACGCAGTACAAAGAGTAGTTTCTGGCATGAGATAAGGAGGTATGGTGGGTGGATGGTAATTGATTGGCTCTAGCAGGCACTTGTGGATATAGCTATACACTTTAATAGAAAGTCTGGCCTAGCATTTGCTCTAGGTGGTAGGTGTCTGAGCCATAGTCCCTTGCAGAAGTGTCTATAAAGCTGTTATTTTGTTGATCAAACTGCTGTGAATACTGATGATCTCTGGAGTATTGGTTTCACAGGAGAACTGGATAGGGTTCCTAGGAGTAGGAGCTTTGACATGTGCTTCCGCTCCCTTTTCTAGCTGGAACTCCCCTTCCTGATTTTTAATACAGAAATGTTGGTTTACTTAAAAGTGTGTACAGTATATGCAGTACTTTGTTAGAGCTCCTTTTGATTGAATTACTACATCAATGCAGTATAGCAAGGAGGCAATCAACCTGTGGCACTGCTGCAGTGCTATGGAAGCACAGGTTGCTTTGATAGCGGACTTGAGCTCACCTGCGCTGTTAGGTCTGGTGTCTCTCATCTCCCTGGTATCAATATCCTATAGATTAGGTCAGGTGAGTTTGCTGGCCAATCAAGCACATCGATCACATGGGTATTAAACCAGGGATTGGTACTTTTGGCAGAGTGCGCAGGTGCCAGGTCCTGCTGGAAAATTAATTTAACATCTCCATAAAGCTTGTCAGCAGAGGGAAGCATGAAGTGGACTAAAATTTCCTGGTAGATGGTTGTGCTGACTTTGGACTTCATATAACAGTGAACCAACAACAGCAGATTACTTTAATTTCCAAAGGAAATGCAAAATTTACTTTAATCTTAAAGGGTTTTGGCCGACTGAGCAATAGTCCAGTCCTTTTTCTCTTTACCACAGGTAAGACGCTTCTGACGCTGTCTCTGGGTCATGAATGGTTTGACACAAGAAATTAGAAAGTTGTATCCCATGTCCTGGATATATCTGTGTGTGGTGGCTCTTGAAGCACTGTCTCTAGCCACAGTCTAATCCTTGGGAATCTCCCCCAAATTCTTGAATGACAATTCTTTAAAGGCTGCAACCATCCTTATTGTTTGTGCACCTTTTTCTACCACACATTTTCCTTCCACTCAACTTTTCCATTAATATGCTTGGACACATCACTATGTGAACAGCCAGCCTCTTTAGCAATGACCTTTTATAGCTTGCCCTCCTTATGAATGGTAACAATGGCTGCCTTCTGGACAACTGTCGAGTCAACAGTCTTCCCCATGATTGTGTAGCCTACTGAACCAGACAGAGGGACCATTTAAAGGATTAGGAAGCCTTTGCAGGTGTTTTGTGTTGATAAGCTGAGTAGAGTATAACACAACGAGTCTACAAGATTGACCATTTTCACAATATCCTAAATTTTCTCAGATACTGACTTATGGGTTTTCATTAGCTGTAAACTACAACCATCAACATTTAAAGAAATAAATGTTTGAAATAGATTACTTTATGTGTAAGGCGTCTAAATGATATGAGTTTCAGTTTTTGCACTGAATTACTGAAATAAATTAACTTTTTAATGATATTCCAATTTATGCACATGTAATACATGGATGGCAATGATCTCAGTACTTAATTATCATGAAATGACAGATAACTCGTAGTCTTATCTCTCATTAGATATGGGGGCCCCAGACTTTGTGAAGGCTGATCAGACAGCTGAGCCCATCTCTGTGTTTGAAGAACCCTCTCTGAGGGACGGAATAGGCATGGCTGGTGAGAAGTCTTATAACTACTGTCATTAAGCATAAGGCTCATTTAGACAAGTAGATAATCATTCAGGTGCCTGAGGACACGAGTGACCTACCAAAACAATGCCAAGGATAATAACAAGCAATTACATGCGGGGAGTATTGTGTACAAATTAGTTCATATTCAATCGTATACCCGCTTAAACGATTAGCATTGATTGGTCCAGTCATTGGCGAAAGGTGACACGATACACCTTTACATTACCATAATTTATTAACGACAAACGATAATTTACTTGTTCGCATCAACAATTTCACAAGTGTTAAATGAGCGGTGTTAGTAAAATCATTCAGTCACTACATACATTCACATTACACCATTATCGTCCACCATGAATCGCTACACTAGAATTCGAGTCGAAATGATTATCTACATGACATCCCTTAGAGTCTCTGCCATTTGAGCTGAGTTTAGGGAAAGACCTGACAAGTGCTTATGAGCTAGGTATAGTGTTTCAGGAAGCTATTAAAAAAAGAATATTGGATAGGGAGAGTGCAGGAACAGTGCAGAGAGAGCATAGGGAGAGTTTTATAGATTATAGGGAGACTGCAGGGACAGTGCAGGTTGAGCGTAATTTCCCTGTGCATTTTTCTCTCGCTGCTGCCACAATCCCTGTTAATCTGCTAGTTTATACATAGAATTACTGTGCCTCAGTATTAAAGGGTGGTCTAATATATTGCTGCATGCATCTTGTTGAACTGCTGCCACAATCCCTGTTAATCTTTTAGTTTATACATAGAATTACTGTGTCTCAGTATTAAAAGATGGTCATATATATTGTTGCACTGCTACCACAATCCCCGTAGCTGGCACAAGTAGCAGCAGAAAGGGGTGGTGGTAGCAGCATCCACAGCAACACGCCAGAGCTGTCACTGTCATCCAGTGGTCAACATAATCTTAAGTGACAACAACAGATACAAACAGCTAGAAATCGGTGGGTTCCTCTGACACCACACTTAGTTGGCATGGCCCAGGAACTGTCCTGAATTTGTCTCTTGCTTTTGCTGCTCCTGCTAGCCAAGTAATGAATGCATGCTGCTGGCTCAGCGAGGAAGAGCTGTTAAAATGTGCATGCATTTCAGCCACTCTGATCATGTAAAACACGCCTCGTTGAGAAGCAAAGGCCAAATGCTTTTCCCCAACATCGCCTGATATGCAACGTTTCCACCTGTTAACAACTGCTGCCACCCTCCCCACTCTGTCATGGGGCCATTACTTGAAACTTGGGGCACTGCCGGTTAAGGCCACAGGAATAAATTAGACCTGACTGTGACAGTGACCTCTAGTACTGATGCACACTAAATCTATAGCTAACCAAGGAGGCACCACAAATGAGGCCAGGTGAGGCGATCACCTGAGGCAGCACCAGGTAGGGGCAAGAGGGGGGCAGCGGAAGGGCCATGAGCAATGAGAGCTTTCATTTTGGCAAAGGGGTTAGTTCAAGAAATTGGCATAGCGGGGGGTTCGGTTCCAGTTTTTTCGCCTCAGGCCCTGCAGCTAACAGAGGGCATTAAAAAGCATGTGTTTGAAGTGCCACAAAATCAGACCTCCCAGTGGCCCTCTTTTGGAGGGACAGTCCCTACATTTTATCCATGTCCCCCTTTGCTCCTTAAATGTCTCTTTTTGATCTCAGGTATGTATTTGCATTATTACATTTTGTAGAAGACATTAGAAAAAGAAACCGGGGATATTGTGCGTGGTGCGCTTGTGGGGTAAAATGGAAGGCAGGTTGTTGTGAAAATTGATGAACTCATCAATTTTCCCGACAACCTGCCTTCCATTTTACCCCACAAGCGCACCACACACAATATCCCCGGTTTCTTTTTCTACTGTCTTTTACAAATATTACCGGCCCTGAATCAGGACATCGGTTCCGGGGTAAGGACGCAGCTACTGGGATCAACAGCTATTACGTTACTACTACCTTAAGCGAGCCCCCACCCTTTCTAGGTGAGTAGGCTCTCTATAGGACATTTATTTATGTCTCTTACATATACCTAAGGTTATCCGCACTAGGAAGCGCCCCTGTTCTTTTTTCTTTTTCTCTATTAGGTACATTATTACATTTTATAACACTAATCCAGAAATTTATTACAGCTAGTTGGTTATAGCTGGTCGCGCTCTATTCTGGTGAGCTCTCCACATATGATGCATACTGATCCAGAAAGTGTTTGGTTCCTATCTGTACACTAGAGCCCTTCTTGTATATTATTTCATTATTTGGTGCAATTTGGATTTAAGACATTTGTATATTCAGATAATTTTAACCCTATTTTGTAAAAGAAACCTATTGTACTAGTGCATAAATATGCAGAAAAAATTGATCTTTCACACAATGAACCATAAGTTTCTCTTTGACCTTCCAAAATGTTGGGAGGTATGCAAAGTGCATTAAAAAAACATTTTTTTCTCCATTACTTTATTAGCGCTGCCTTCATTTCTTTATTTTATTCCACTAAGGAACCATTTGGACACAGCTCCTGCAGGGGAGAGCACAGTTTTTTGCATTACTGTTAGGCCTCTTTCACACTAGCGGTAGTCCGGATCCAGCAGGTGAAGGGTGCTGCCGGATCCAGACTGCCGCAGGGACATGTGTGGAGCCGGAACCGCGCTCCGGCCCCACACATGTCACACAGTACATACATACACACCGACACACACACCTATACACAGACAAATACACATACATACTTACATGCTCCCGGCAGGTCTTCAGAGCGCCGGAGGAGCAGGACGGCACGCACAGGTGACGATTCCCCACAGCGCCCTCTGCTGGGCGCCTGGTGGAATCGTCATCTGTGCACGCCGTCCTATTCCTCCTGGAGACCTGCCAGGGAGCATGTAAGTATGTATGTGTATTTGTATGTGTATATGTCTGTGTATGTTTATGTGTATGTGTGTATTGTGTGTATGTGTGCAGGTGATGGATCCGTCATGAACTCCATTGAAAGTCAATGGAGGACAGATCCATTCGCCATTGTGTCACACCAAACGGATCCGTCCCCATTGACTTTCATTGGGGGTCATGACGGATCCATCTTGGTGCGGATGCCTGGACCGGAGAGCAAACCGCAGCATGCTGCGGTTTGTTCTCCGGTCTGAAGACGGAACGGAATGCTTTCAGGAGCATTCCATTGTCTTCAGTTCAGTTTTGTCCCCATTGACAATGAATGGGGGCAAAACTGAAGCGTTTTATTCCGGTATTGAGCCTCTATGACGGAACTCAATACTGGAATTTTAAAACGCTAGTGTGAAAGTAGCCTTACACAGTTAACTCATAGTCTTCTTATCTCTCACTAGAAATGGTGGACGGAATCTACTTTTATCAATTCCTGAACCTACCTTCCATGATGGATGAGATGACACCAGACTATGTGAAGGCTGATCACACAGCTGAGCTCAAGTCTGTGTTTGGAGGACCCTTTCTGATGGACAATATGTTCATGTCTGGTAAGTAGTCTTACACTGCTATTATTATGCATAAGGCTCATTTAGACAAGTAGATAATCATTCAGGTGCCTGAGGACACGAGTAACCTACCAACGCAATGCGAAGGATGACAACAAGCAATTACAGTACAGACCAAAAGTTTGGACACACCTTCTCATTCAAAGAGTTTTCTGTATTTTCATGACTATGAAAATTGTAGATTCACACTGAAGGCATCAAAACTATGAATTAACACATGTGGAATTATATACTTAACAAAAAAGTGTGAAACAACTGAAAATATGTCTTATATTCTAGGTTCTTCAAAGTAGCCAACTTTTGCTTTGATTACTGCTTTGCACACTCTTGGCATTCCCTTGATGAGCTTCAAGTGGTAGTCACCTGAAATGGTTTTCCCTTCACAGGTGTGCCCTGTCAGGTTTAATAAGTGGGATTTCTTGCCTTATAAATGGGGTTGGGACCATGAGTTGTGTTGGGCAGAAGTCAGGTGGATACACAGCTGATAGTCCTACTGAATAGACAAGTAAAGAAAAACGAGTGACCATCATTACTTTAAGAAATGAAGATCAGTCAGTCCGAAAAATTGGGAAAACTGTGAAAGTGTCCCCATTTGCAGTCGCAAAAACCATCAAGCGCTACAAAGAAACTGGCAGACATGAGGACCGCCCCAGGAAAGGAAGACCAAGAGTCACCTCTGCTGCGGAGGAGAAGTTCATCCGAGTCACCAGCCTCAGAACTCGCAGGTTAACAGCAGCTCAGATTAGAGACCAGGTCAATGCCACACAGAGTTCTAGCAGCAGACACATCTCTACAACAACTGTTAAGAGGAGACTGTGTGCAGCAGGCCTTCATGGTAAAATAGCTGCTAGGAAACCACTGCTAAGGACAGGCAACAAGCAGAAGAGACTTGTTTGGGCTAAAGAACGCAAGGAATGGACATTAGACCAGTGGAAATCTGTGCTTTGGTCTGATGAGTCCAAATTTGAGATCTTTGGTTCCAACCACCGTGTCTTTGTGCGACACAGAAAAGGTGAACGGATGGACTCTACATGCCTGGTTCCCACCGTGAAGCATGGAGGAGGAGGTGTGATGGTGTGGGGGTGCTTTACTGGTGACACTGACCACAAACACACCTCCAGGCTGTGTAAGGGCTATTTGACCAAGAAGGAGAGTGATGGGGTGCTACGCCAGATGACCTGGCCTCCACAGTCACCAGACCTGAACCCAATCAAGATGGTTTGGGGTGAGCTTGGCCGCAGAGTGAAGGCAAAAGGGCCAACAAGTGCTAAGCATCTCCTGGAACTCCTTCAAGACTGTTGGAATACCATTTCAGGTGACTACCTCTTGAAGCTCATCAAGAGAATGCCAAGAGTGTGCAAAACAGTAATCAAAGCAAAAGGTGGCTACTTTGAAGAACCTAGAATATAAGACATATTTTCAGTTGTTTCACACTTTTTTAAGTATATAATTCCACATATGTCAATTCATAGTTTTGATGCCTTCAGTGTGAATCCACAATTTTCATAGTCATGAAAATACAGAAAACTCTTTGAATGAGAAGGTATGTCCAAACTTTTGGTCTGTACTGTACATGTACTGTACTGTATTGTGCACAAATTAAGGCCGCATTCAGACGGCCGCAATAATACGGGGGTGCAGACCCGCAATAATACGGGGGTGCACGGTGTGTGTTCCGCACCGCTCAGAACACATGGCCGGGTGCCCCATTCAAAATGCCTATACTTGTCCGTGCATGCGGACAAGTATAGGACATGCTTCATCGAAGCCGCAGCACAGAGCTAGCTGCTCCCATAGAGGTGAATGGGGCCACATCTATTCACACGGTCATGTGAATGGGGCCTAATTCATATCCAATTGTATACCCGCTTAAACGACTATCGTTGACTGTGTTGAAACAGGTCGAGGCATTGGCGAAAGGTCACACGATACACCTTTACATTACCACAATTTATTAATGACAAACGATAATTTACTTGTTCGCATCAACAATTTCACAAGTGTTAAATGAGTGGTGTTAGTAAAATCATTGACTCATAAGTTTAAAGGATACAAGTCTGTTTGACAGGCAACCAACTAGGTGGTTATAGTCTCTCAATGAAGGTACATCTGAATTAGGTACACTGTCTCTTTAAGTGTCAAAAGGCAAGTATAACTCCATCACTTTAAGAGGTATAACTCCCTGTCCTTCTGTCTTGCACTGCATCCAGCTCCCTGGTCATTGGCATGATGGTTATGGTCCTCTCAGTGTGGCAGTAATAAAGATGGTTGAAATTAGTTATCATGCAGTTATTATTTCTCCACATGGTGCAGTACTGCACAATCTAACCAATGTCTAACAGGCTTACCCAGATTGCAGTATTTCCATCTTCTTAAAACAAAATACTGCCACACAGCAGTTATACAATCTGTTGAGCCTATCAGAAACTTCAGCACTCCAAAAAAGAAAAGGGGTTATTTATGAAGCTGTATTATTAGGCATGTTTCAGGTGCAGATTGCAGAGCACTTTTCCACGCTCACACCAGGTCTAAAAGAGTGGGAAGGGGACTGACATAGAAAAAGGTCTAAATTTATGACAGCAAGGAAGGTGTGTTACATTTAGAAGTGGCCATGGCCTCTCAATAACTGCGGTGGATCCAGTGCAAGGGCTTTATTAAGTCCATTGTCTAAAACATCAGTCTTTCTGCATTAAAGCAAGCAAGCAAGCAATGATTGTATACTCACTCATATAGGTGAACAGTAACACACCTTCAGTCTTTATATTTGTGAGAGTCTTTATCAGACAGTTCACAACATGAGCGACGCAGAGTCCAGCAACATCTCACCCTACTCCCCCCACCATGCAAAATTTCAGGAGACTCCGCTCCATTACTCATTCGTGAGGGGCTGGAGGCTAAGATACCGCTGTTTGATGAAGATTCTCACCAGGGGCATTGTGATTCCACAGTAATTTGTGGCCAGGAGGAAGAAGTTGAAAAAGCTTCCTACATCACCCGATCTGGTGAGATCTGGACAATTAATATGCCTACTTTGTTAATTATTGTCAACATTATTTCCTCTGTAGCTTTCAGTTTCACTGCATCTGCAGACTGTTGCTTCTCTGTGAGAGAGCTCCACTGACGGCTCGATCTGTAGCTTGTATCTCTGGCTCCCTGACAGCTCATAAACGCTTATTTAAGTTAGTTTTATTAGATTGATCATAATTATCTTCGATGTTCGTTTATAAGCTGTCAATAAGCTGGAGATAAGTGCTACAGATCAGGACCTCAGTGCAGCTCTCTGATGATTCACTAAGGAGATAGAACAGTTTGCAGATTCAGTGAAACTGGAAGCTGAAGTGAAAAAACTGCTAATTTTTTTTATCATATTCAACTGAAAATATGATTTAGCCCAAGAAATATTTGAATGTCATAATCAAGAAATTTCCCCAAAGTGTTTTATGCAAATACTTTGTTTCAGTTCTTTGCCATTTTCAGGATCTCTGCTTGCTATCACCGAATGGAGCTATTCTCATTTACATTCTGAGGCATCATTTCCATCCTGATACTAGTGTTGAGTGAATCAAAGCATCTCAAGTGGAATTTGATCCTCAGTGTAAGAAAAATTAGGTTTGTCACAAATCCAAATTTCCTCACATTTCATGGCAACAAATTTTTTTTTAAAAATGACTTCTGTAAGTGAAATTAAGAAGCCCGGGAATGTGATATGACCCATAATGGTGTGCAGCCATCCTATCAGCAGATAGCCATCCTCTGTGATGTCATAGCCCTGTAAAAGCCTCATCCCTTAGAGTCTCCGCCATTTGAGCTGAGTTTAGGGAAAGACCTGACAAGTGTTTTTGCACTTGGTACAGTGTTTCAGAAAGCTATTAATAAAAGAATATTGGATAGGGAGAGTGCAGGGACAGTGCAGGGAGAGCATAGGGAGAGTTTTATAGATTATAGGGCGAGCATTGGGAGACTGCAGGTACAGTGCAGGTTGAGTGTCATTTCCCTGTTCATTTTGCTCTCACTGCTGCCACAATCCCAGTTAATCTGTTAGTTTACACATAGAATTTCTGTGCCTCAGTATTAAAGGGTGGTCTAATATTTTGCTGCATGCATCTTGTTGAACTGCTGCCACAATCCCTGTTAGTCTTTTAGTTTATACATAGAATTACTGTGTCTCAGTATTAAAAAATGGTCATATATATTGCTGCGTGCATATTGCGTTGCACTGCTGCCACAATCCCCGTAGCTGGCACAAGTAGCAGCAGAAGGGGTGGTGGTAGCAGCAGCCACAGCAACAGGCCAGAGCTGTCACTGTCATACAGTGGTCAACATAATCTCAAGTGACAACAGATACAAACAGCCAGGAATTTTTGGGTTCCTCTGATACCACGCTTAGTTGTCTTGGCCCAGGAACTATCTCTGTGCCCTCACCTGCTCCTTGTGCTAGCCAAGTAATTTATGCATGCTGCCAGCTCAGTGAGGAAGACCTTTGTGAGGAAAGTCAGCAGGTACAGGCCAGCACAGACTTGGAGGAGAGACTCAGTGAGGACTCCTCTAGGCGTGCAACTACCAGTGATGACAGTCGGGTGGGAGCACATGTTGCAAGAGGTCACGGATCTGGGCAAAAGACAGGTGAGGGTGACACAAGTGATGAAAAAACAGATGTAGATGATGATGTAGCCAATCACACTTGGGAGCCGGGTGAAGAGGTGGCACTGTCATCATCAGAGGGAGAGGGAGCAGCATGCCCATGAGACAGCACGGCGGAAGCCGTGGGAAATCTGCAGCCAAACGTGGGAAAGGTACACCGTCTGATACTCACGAAACAGTGTGTGAGGAATACACTAGATTCATGCAGCGGCAGGCAGGCATCATGCAGTGGTGGAGGGAAAATCCATACTCACCAGTGTGGAAATTTTGGGGGGATATTAGCATGGTACTATGCAGGATATGTGGGCAGAAGTTGAGGTGCTAATGTTGGCATGACTGTCATGCATCAACACATAGAGCGTCACCATAAGGTGGTGTGGGAAAATCATTCCACTGTAGCAACCTCTGCATCTCCCACCGGCTCACACCCTCTCTCCAACAGTCAGGGTTTGACAACGTCAGCAGAAGGAAGCTGTCATTCTTTCCCATTGATTTCAATGTTGTTTATACCTGCTGATGCTCCTCCTACTCCTCGTGACTTGTTTTGACAGCAATCAATCACCTAGGTGATTGCAAAAAGATACCAGTATGTGTGCACTCATCCAACGGCACAGAAGCTAAACGTGCACCTTGCCAAGTTGTTGGTACTACAGTCCATCCCAAAGTGGATACTTTTCCAAAAAAAGCAGTACCAGCCTTGCACACATACGTTAAGCAGAAGGTGGGCCAGTCCTTGGACCTCCCAGTGTCTGGTAGAGTTTACGCCACGCTGACATACGGAGTACTAACTATGGTCAAGTAAAATATATGTCATTCACAGTCCACTAGGTAAATGTGGCTCTGTACTAGGCACACCAGCAACTTGGCCATGTGATGGCCATGCTACCTCTGCGTTGTAATGCTGGGATTTCTGTGCCAATGTCCTTCTCTACCTCCTCATCTTCCACCTTGGCTTCACCCTCCCTTCTAGGCACAGTTAACAGTTGTCCTCCAGCATATCACCTATGCAAACCTAGCCATTGTCATGTGGTTCTGTACATGGTCAGCCTTGGTGAACAGAGCCACATCAGGGAGGAACTACTAAGCTTCATATAAAGAAATCATACACTGGCTCCTCACCGATTGGAGATAGGAACCATGGTTACTGATAACCTGATATGTGACGTTTCCACCTGTTGACCACTGCTGCCATCCTCGCCACTCTGGTCATGGGGCCATTACTTGAATCTTGGGGCACTGCAGGTTAAGGCCACAGCAATAAATTAGACCTGACGGTAACAGTGACCTGTAATACTGATGCACAGTATCTACAGCTAACAGAAGGCATTAAAAAGCATGAACTGCCACAACAGAGACCTCCCGAGTGTCCCTTTTTTGGAGGGACAGTCTCTACTTTTTATCCATGTCCTCTTTGTTCCTTAAATGTCTCTCTTTTTGATCTTAGGTATAGATTTGCATTATTACATTTTATAACACTGATCCAGAAAGTGTGTGGTTCCTATCTGTACACTAGAACCCTTCTTGTATATTATTTCATTATATGATGCAATTTGGATTTTAGAAATTTTTATATTCAGATAATTTTTACCCTATTTTGGAAATGAAACCTATTGTACTAGTACATAAATATGCAGAAAAAATTGATCTTTCACACAATGAACCATAGGTGTCTCTTTGACCTTCCAAATTGTTGAGAGGTATGCAATGTGCATTAAAAGAACATTTTTTTCTCCTCTACTTTATTAGCGTTGCCTTCATTTCTTTATTTGGTTCCACCAAATAAAGGAACCATTTGGACACAGTTCCTGCAGGGGAACAGCATTTTTTTTGTTTGTTTTTTTTTTTGCATTTCTTTTTGTTTAACAGAAGGGATTAGCTATGTATCTCGTTGCCCTGCATAGTGATGTAAACAGGGATAAATTACACCTGTAATACTGACGGCACAGTACCTACAGACCGGATTAACTATGGATGTGGGTGCACTAGACCAAAATGCACATGGCAATACCCTCTCCCTGCAATCTCCCTGCACTTTAACTTCCAAGCCTTCACACTGAGATTGGGCAACCAAGTGGGATGAATATGATTAGGCAGAGTGACCTATGTACTCCTGATTTATTGCAGATCATTCAGAATAACTCCCTGGATCAACGACCCCTGTATATAACCTGTTATATTGTTACCCTCCAGAAATACATCCAGGCCCCTCTTGAACTCTTTTAGTGAACTTACCATCACCACCTCCTCAGGCAGAGAGTTCCATAGTCTCACTGCTCTTACCGTAAAGAATCCTCTTCTGTATTTGTGTCCTCCAGACGCAGAGGATGTCCCCTCGTCACAGTCCTCAGGATAAATAGTTCATGGGAGAGATCTCTGTACTGACCTCTGATATATTTATACATAGTTATTACATCTCCCCTCAGTCATCTTTTTTCTAAAGTGGATAACCCTAATTTTGATAATCTTTCTGGGTCCTGTAGTCCACCCATTCCAGTTATTACTTTAGTTGCCCTCCTCTGAACCCTCTCCAGCTCTATGTCTGCCTTGTTCACAGGAGCCCAGAACTGTACACAGTATTCCATGTGTGGTCTGACTAGTGATGTGTAAAGTGGCAGGACTATGTTCTCATCACGGGCATCTATGCCTCTTTTGATGCAACCCATTATCTTATTGGCCTTGGCAGTACATTTTTGCCTTTACTATGTAACAAACTACTAGAATTGGAGAGAAATTTGGGCTGTGCTTCTGTGAAGATTATATGTCGGTCAGTAATAGTGATATTTTTTTTGTTCTCAGGACCTGCAACCCTGAAAGAGAAAGACCTGAGCAAGAATGTAATGAAATACTGGACGAACTTTGCTAAGAATGGGTAAGGCCATAACCCAGAACCAGAACCGCACATTCACTGCTGTCACCATATCTGCTCGTTATTAATTCCACATTGTTCACTGCAGGAACCCCAACGGTCCTGGCCTGACAACATGGCTGCCGTTTGACACCAACAAATACTATTTGATGATTGACTTAATGCAAAAATTATCTTCAAAGCTGAAGGAGGACAAGTACATATTCTGGAATGAGACCCTTCCAGCTCAGTCTCAAACAGCAGGTGGAAGTGATCAAAACTGAGGTGGAGAGGAAGCAGAAGAGCATTATAATTCAGAAACCGCTCTGTCATTTGTTCAGTTCTTAATTTTAATAAAGTTTGCTTTTGTGGAATTGTGAAGCTTTTTTATTTTTGCACATTCATTAGAGTATATTCAGATTGTGCAGATAAAACTGAAAAAAAAAAGCAAAAATATGCAGTTTTGGTTTTAACAGATGAAACTGTCCATGTCACCATGAAATGCGGTGCAATCTGCTGGCAGCTTGATCAAGAGCAGGACGATCTGAGCCGATTGATATATACCTTATATCAGTTTGTGAGGAAATATTTAGCTTTAACTTGTAAGGTATTCATTAAAGGTGCTCTAAATGTGGTCTACCTAAAATAAGAAATGCACTCATCTGTTCCCTGATGCTCCTTTCCAGCACTGAGGCTCTGATCAACAATGCTACTGGTCCCTGGTCGGTTGCGATGTGTCCTGAATCAGCATGTGACCCAGCAGTGATGTGCAGCTCTGGGGCACATCACAGATGCAACCAGTGAATCTCTACAGCGAGGTGACACCAGCCAGAAGTTTACAGACTGGGGACCGGAAGCATAGTTGAAAGGAGTCATCAGAATTATGGATGGGTCACTGCCTCTAACAATTCTCTTCTGAATTACTCTGTACAAATGGAGACTCTGCTACTTCCACTTTGAATCACACATTCAGCTTTTTAGCCAAAGCCAGAAGTGGATCCAAAGAGAAGGAAAAGGAAAAGACTACAAGACCTGACACATTTACGTTTAGTTAGTGAGTTTTCAGATGCAAGTTACACTTGAAATCTAGGAGCCAACTTAGATTTCGTTTCTGCTGTATGAATGGCCCAAGATGCACCACAATTATTAAAAGTCTGCAACCACATTTATGACCCCAATAAACAATCATTTAATCACCAAGAAAATATACTGAAAATGATGTGAATGCTAAGTGTAAGAGTGTATCTACACAAGCTTCACACACATGACTTTCAGATGGATGTACTAAAGGGAGCTGTATGACTACTGGGCGCACTAATGGAGGCTTCATTTCTAAAAGAGCCACTGTGGGTGAGCATATAACTACTGAGACCACTAAAGGGGGACATTATTACAATTGAGGGCACAGTACGGTAACTGTCTAGGGCACTACTTTACACTTGTATGGCACTAGTATTTTATAGTATGGCACTATTTTTCCACAGTAATTTGGAGGCATTATGGAGCACAGCTAAGAAAATGAAGTAAGCACATGTTGTCCATCCCTGGATATATCTACTGGGGTGGCAATGAGGATTAAACATGTATGTATGGTTAAGGATGGTTATGTAGTGGAGTGGTATTCCACAACATTTCTTGGTGACTGGTAGATTCGGCAAATATTCGCTGAATTTTTAAAAAGATTTGCCTCGTATAAGATTCGCTTCAGTGCAAGTTGCGTTTAAAAAACATATGTGTTCGGCGAGCATTCCTGCGAATATGTATGCATGAGTGTACAAAGTACGTATGAAGCTTTAGCGTATTATTGTCTTGTACGCACGACGCTAGGGTCACACAAATAACGAACATACAGTAAAAATATGCTACTTAACTGAATACGTACGCATTAGCGTACAAATTATCAGCTGTATATCATTAGCGTACAAATTATCTGCGTATGTAGCGTTAGCGTACAAAGATTTAAGAAGATTTCAACAAAGCGAATCTGAAAAGATTTGGATTTGCTTCAGCGTAGGAAATAGCAAAGATTCGTAACGAATATACGAGACGGCAAATAGATTCCATCATCTCTAGTGACTGGCAATGTGACCATCAGGAAAATCTCAGCAGTGTAGGCCTGCAGAAATTACAGTCAAGCAGGCACCTTGCTTTGCTAAAGTCTGTCTGCAATAATTCTTCCAGTGGCTACCTTGGTCCAGTAAGTGTGTGTGCGTGGGGGGTAGTTTGGTTAATTTTTTTTTTAATAAAACATTTATTAATAGAATATTTAATGCTTGGAAATGAGTAATGTTTAAGAGAATTAGAAAAGGCTAACAGACAAGTTTGAGTCACTGCTGTCCAAATCTAGAATTAGATAAATCTTTAAGTGATTAATAATGAATGAATTAAAATAATCTTTATTCTAATTTAGATTAGATTTGGTTCTAAATCCCAAAAGAGAAGAAAAGGGTGACATACAGGTTTGAGACATTGCTGTCAAAATCTAGAATTAGATTAGATAAATCTTTAATTAATTAATTAATCATTAATTAATATTAGAGATGAGCGAATCATACAAAATTTTATTCGCCAAACATTTGCCAAACTTTTCGTATATTCGCCGAATAGATTCGTTGAATTTGCATACAAAATATACGTAATTATATGGCTTTTAGCGAACATTCGCGCACTAATAACGAACGTTCAGGTAAAAAGGTACGCAACCTCTTTTAACACGTACGCATAAGCGTACAAATTGCATGCGAAAATGAAGGGCTTTGCTGGAGAGAAATGGTGGAGCAGGAGGTACGCTCTGAGTCTGACCCCTGGCTTCATATGGATACTGTATCAGCAGATGACAGCAGATCATCCGTCTGAGACTGAAATGAGCATGCCATCCATTCCACTACCTCATCCACTTTCTCCTCCACTCTAATTTTGCGCCTTGGTGGGTTAGCCTGGTGGAACAACGGCCAAGTATTGCGAATACTACTAGTAGATGCTCCGGCTACAGGTTCTTTGGCACTTCTGCCCTGTGCCACCTTCTCCTTTTTTTTAGAGCTCGAGGTCTGGCTGGAACTGCACCCCTTTTGCTTATCCATTCCAGACATTTTTCAATTCACTCTGTGGCCCTGCAGTTGGTCTTTGCCCCTGTATCTCCCTGTCTCTCCCTATCTCTCCCTGTCTCTCTCTCCCTGCCTGATTAATTACTAGCCCTGAACTGGCCCTGCACTTGCCCTGCAGTATCCCTGATATCTGTAATATGGATTCCCAGAGTAATTACACCCCAATTTTCACAAAACAGGTCTCAGAGTCTCAGAACTTCACACACAGTGCTTCTGCTCGTCTCAGCAGTCACAGCAGAAGTGATGCATCACTGGCTTACCGAGCCTGAGCCAATCATAGCGTGCCCTGCCCACTAGGTCAGATGACCACTTTCTTCCCGAGCGTTTGCGCACAATAAACGAACTAACAGTAAAATTTCACTAATGAATTGAATTCGTACGCACCAGCGTATAGAGTAACTTATATGTAGCAATAGCGTATAATTTATAGGACAACTAGCGAATGCGTACAAAGCCGAAGCGAATCACCTAATATTCAGATTCGCTTTGCAGCTAAAATTTTCCAAGATTCGATACAAATCAATGAATCGACGAATAGATTCGCTCATCTGTAATTAATATGATCTTTAATCTAATTTAGATTTGATTTGGTTCTAAATCCCAAAAGAGAAATAGGTAACAGTCAGGGGGTGTCACTGCTGTCTAGGTCTATTTCTAAATCCTCTATGAGAGAAAGAGGAACCCTATTGGTTAAGGACCAAAAACGCGGTTTCGAGCCAAAGTAGAAAGGGGTTAATTACATTTAGCGGCGTGGCTCATTGGTTATTTAAACCAGTGTGGAAAAAAAAAGAAAAAAAAATCCCTTGTGTGTTGTGTTCTTTCATATCAGTCATTGTAATTGTGTTGTCATTGTTGCGTTAATTCTCTTTTATTGTTCTACTCAACATTCATTGTATACGCTTAGTGATTGAAACTTCACATTTTGGCAAGCAGACACACCTATAGTGTGGTGTTTTACTATGAGCACCGTGGAGGAGTACAATCTGTGACTGTGTTCTTACCTCAGCTTGTGTTAAGGTAAGGGAACACTTGCTGCACAGTGAGTGGTGTCAGTAAGCTTTGCACAGAGAATGGCAAGTGAGGTGGCTAATTAAAGTGCTAACTGGTGCCATTTTACTAGGACTAGTACCTAGCAAAGCATTGTGCACATTGCTCTATTGAAGTGTTTGTTACCCTCAGTTGCACCTCAAACTTTGTTCATTGGCTGAGGAGAGCATCATATACTGAACTACAGTTTGCCAGAGACATTGTGTGTGGTATAAATGTCACTATCTGTGTGTGTGTATTCCACAACATTTTTTGGTGACCCCGATGTGATCCCACATACTTGGAACCTACATGCTGGCAGTGTGACATCTGGAAAATCTCAGCAGTGCAGGCCTGCTTAATTACAGTTAAGCAGACACCTAGCTTTGCTAAAGTATGTCTGCAATATTTCTTCCACTGGCCACCACAGTCCAATAAGTGTGTGTGTGTGTGTGTGGGGGGGGGGGGAGTAGTTTGGTTAAATCTTTTTTTCTAACACCATTCTGAGTAGGACTAACATTTATTAAAGGGGTATTCTCATCTTGGACAATGGGGGCATATCACTAGGACCGCTGGGACCCGCACCTATATCGAGAACGGGGCCCCCAAAGTGAAGAAGTGCGCACCGCGCAAGCGCGGCCTGCTCTCCATTCACTTTTATGGGGCCACCTCAAATAGCCGAGCGCTGGCTCGGCTATCTCCGTCGGCTCCATAGAAATGAATGGGAGCGGTGGCCGTGCATGTGCAGTGCGCTCCCATTCATTTCTATGGAGCCAACGGAGATAGCCGAGCCAGCGCTCGGCTATTTGCGGCGGCCCCATAGAAGTGAATGGAGAGCGGGCCGCGCTTGCTCGGTGTGCACTTCTTCACTTTGGGGGCCCCGTTCTCGATATAGGTGCGGGTCCCAGCGGCGGGACCCGCACCTATAGGACAATGGGGGCATATCCTAGCGATATGCCCCCATTGTCCAAGATGAGAATACCCCTTTAATAAAATATTTAATGCTTGGAAATTAGTAATGTTTAAGAGAATAAGAAAAGGGTAACAGGTTTGAGTCACTGCTGTCCAAATCTAGAATTTTAGATTAGATAAATCTTTAAGTCATTGATAATGAATTTATTAAAATACGTTTTATTCTAATGTAGATTAGATTTGGTTCTAAATCCCAAAAGAAAAGAAAAGGGTAACATACAGGTTTGAGTCACTGCTGTCTAAATCTAGAATTAGATTAAATAAATCTTTCATTAATTATTAATTAATGTATTCTTTAATCTAATTTAGATTTGATTTGCTTCTTAATCCCAAAAGAGGATAAGAAACGGGTAACAGTCAGGGGGTGTCACTGCTGTCTAGGTCTATTTCTAAATCCCGTATGAGAGAAAGAGATACCCTACTGGTTACAGAACAAAAACTCAGTTTCGAGCCAAAGTGGGAAAGGGTCAGTTACAGTTAGCGGCACAGCTCATTGGTTATATAAACCAGTGCAAAAAAAAAAAAATAGAAAGTGTGTAAAATCCCTTGGGTGTTGTTTTATTTCATATACGTCATTGTAGTTGCTTTGTTATTGTTGTGTTAATTCTCTGTTATTGTTGTACTTACCATTCATTGTATATGCTGAGTGGTTGAAACGTCACATTTTGGCAAGCAGAGACACCTATAGTGTGGTGTTTTACTGTGAGCACAGTGGAGGCGTAGAACCTGTGACTGTGTTGTTACCTCAGCTTGTGTTAAGGTCAGGGGACACGTGGTGTTAGTAAGCTTTGCACAGAGAATGACAAGTGAGGTGATCTTACTAGATCTAGTACCTAGCAGAGTACTGCACATTGCTTTGTTGGAGTGTTTGTTACCCTCAGTTGCACCTCCAACTTTGTTCATTGGATGAAGAGAACATCATATACCGAACTGCAGTTTGCCAGAGACATTGTGTTTGGTGTAAATGTCAGTATCTATGTCTGTTGGGAAAACCAACAACGGGGGGGGGGGGGGGTTAAGGGGAAGGAGGAAATTATATGTAGTATAATGCCACCTGATTATACCAAACATTACATTCTAGTACTATGCATATATATACATTCAAAAGGTAGGGATAGCACTCATTTGGGTGAGGGGCTATAGATTTGATAGGATCAAGAAAGTTTTTAAAATCGATAGCAGATGTTGGATAGCTAAGACTGTGAAGGAAGCACACGTTGTACATCCGTGGATATATCTTATGGAGTGGCAGAGAGAGTTTAACCCATCCAATTAGGATTAGATATGTATGTACGGTTTTGGATGGTTATATAGTGGAGTGGTATTCCATAACATTTCTTAACTTTGCTAAAGTCTGTCTGTAATATTTCTTCCAGTGGCCACCGTAGTCCAGTAAGTGTGTGTGGGGGGAGAGGGGGAAGGGGTAGTTATTTTGTTGTTGTTTTTTTTAAAATACCATTCTGATGAGGAGTAACATTTTTTTAATAGAATATATCATGCGTGGAAATGAGTAATGTTTAAGAGAATAAGAAAAGGGTAACAGACAGGTTTGCATCACTGCTGTCCAAATCTAGAATAAGATTAGATAAATCTTTTAGTAATTGATAATGAATTTATTAAAATAATCTTTATTCTAATTTAGATTAGATTTGGTTCTAAATCCCAATAGAGAAGGGTAACAGATAGGTTTGAGTCACTGCTGTCCAAATCTACTTACTATTCATTGTATACACTGAGTAATTGAAACTTCACATTTTGGCAAGCAGAGACACCTATAGTGTAGTGTTTTACAGTGAGCACAGTGGAGGCATAAAACCTGTGACTGTGTTGTTACCTCAGCTTGTGTTAAGGTAAGGGGACACTTGCTGCACAGTGAGTGTTGTTAGTAAGCTTTGCACAGAGAACGACAAGTGAGGTGACTAAAGTGCTAACTGGTGCCATTTTACTAGGACTAGTACCTAGCAGAGTACTGCACATTGCTCTGTTGGAGTGTTTGCTACCCACAGTTGCACCTCAAACTTTGTTCATTGGATGAGGAGAGCATCATATACTGAACTACAGTTTGCCAGAGACATTGTTTGTGGTATAAATGTCAGTATCTATGTCTGTTGGGAAAACCAACAACAGGGGGGAAAGAAGAAGGAAATTGTATGTAGTATAATGCCACCTGATTATACCAAACATTACATACTAGTACTATGCATATGAACATATTCCAAAGGTGGGGATAGCACTCACTTGGATGAGGGGCTATGGATTAGATAGGATGAAGAAAGTTTTGATAAATGATAGCAGATGTTGGATAGCTAAGAATATGAAGGAAGCACACGTTGTCCATCCGTGGATATATCTAATGGGGTGGAAGAGAGAGTTTAATCCATCCAGGATGATTAGGATGGTTATGTAATGGAGTGATATTCCACAACATTTTTTTGGTGACCTCCCAGATACTTGGACCCTATGTGCTGACAGTGTGACCTTCAGGAAAATCTCAGCAGTGCAGACCTGCAGAAGTTATAATAAAGCAGACACGGTACATAGCATAGATATAGGCATGTTGTACATGCATGGCCTTCTGTCTCTTCATATATGGCAAGCATCAATAGTAGGCCTTGACGTAGTCATAAAGAACCTCCATCCCACATTTGTAGATATATAGACGATGTTTTCAGTAAAGTGTACAGTGGATCTTTTACATTCTATTCCATTTCAATAAATATTGTATCACATCATACTTAACACATGTTAAATGTTGTGATTTAATACAATAGCACTTATTTCCTCATGCACACTGTATCCTGAATGGTTGTGTATGGGCAAGAAGTGATTACTTTTGTCAACTCTAGCTAGGGTGCTAGAGTGATGGACTTGTCCCACCCCCTGGTGATAGGAGGTCTTAGCTAAGCAGAGCTAGTGTCAAGACATGTATGTGTGAGCGCCTGCTAACTAGGCCCAAAGGAGAAACCTCATACAGGAAACACCGTTTATGATACTGGAAAAGCTACCAGAGAGCTACTAAACTAAAGAATTACCCCTTAGAAAAAGAGGACAGATAGTTCAGAGAGTTAAGAACCACTTCAGAAGCCGTGCCTGGAAAAGTCAGTAATGTACTGCTTGTTTATGGCAAAAAGACTGCTGCTGTGGAGACAGTATATTGCTTCAAGAGAGATTGGCCATCCAGATCTAAGATCTGCGCCCTGCAGCCCCGGAATTGTAGAAAGAGTTAATAAGAATGGAGTTGCATGTTTGTGGTTATTAGGAGAGCCTGCAAACTGTACAGTATTTAGAAAGAGACAGGAAGTACTATTACTACTAACCTCATTTCTGCTGTCTATACTAAGCCATTGGGAAATGCTACTCTCTGTGATATATCTTAGAACTATGCCTTTGCTGCTACCTGTACTACCACTCTCATCATCAGAGACTTTAATTATTGCAACCAATGGGCCTGATCATTGCCCCCATTATCCACCGAACCTCCACCTGTCCTCCTGCCTTGCCCTCTGCCACAAACCTAATATTAAGGGCACATCAGGCAGGATCCTCAATACTAGGGAGTGTCTGAGGGAAACAAGTTTTGCGTCCCTCTATTCACTGTTGCACACCCCCAGAGAGCACCCAAATAAGGACAGCCACTGTGAACCACTACTAGTATTATTATTGTCACCACTACTGCTCTCATCTTCCTCACAGCATTGTCCCCTGCGTGTCGCTGCATACATCACTGTTGGGTCACATGCTACTTGAGGACACATCTCCATAAGTTTACATGCCAGGAAACGGGAGCATTGTTGAACAAAGCTTTGGTTCAGGAAATGAGCATCAGGGAGCATATGAATGCTTTTCTTATTTGCAGTAGACCACATTCTGGAGAAGAAATAAGAAGGGTAATACATCTGGAATGCTCCTTTAATTAATACAGTACATGTTTTGCAGAATTTTTCCACACAAAACTACATATATTGATCTGGTCATATCCTCCTGCTCTAGATCATGCTGCCTGTAAAAACCAAAACCACATGGCATGTCACTGAAAAAACATACATTTTCTATGCTTTTTATGCAGTTTTATCTGCACCATCTGAATGCACCATAAAGCAGCACTACTGCAAAAAATGTTATTCTCCAGTTGGGAAGGTACATGATCTAAACTATAGTGAAGGTAATCTTCTTACCATTGCCTGTGTTTGTGACTTATAACCTCTCTTCTGATCCTAAGCTGTGTCATGTGAACAACTCTCTGATCTCCAACTGACACTGGACAGGATGTCAGTTACTTCTCTATTGATTTCTATTAGACTGACATTGAGGCTCCCATAAGAACACATAGAGAAACTGACTTCTTGTCCACACATAAGATGCTGTGTTACTTGGAAAGTGTTGATCACATGACAAGGCTGAGGCTCAAAAGGGAGGGGATAACTAACAAATATAGTCACTGCTGAGAAA
Organism: Rhinella marina; assembly: GCA_900303285.1. NCBI lineage: Eukaryota > Metazoa > Chordata > Amphibia > Anura > Bufonidae > Rhinella > Rhinella marina. The sequence continues at coordinate 46,417 of ONZH01002764.1, forward strand.
ATTTCCTTCACTACAGATTACAGCATGTACTTTTCTAATGGGTCAGAGAATAAAAACATTTGTGGAAATTCTTCTTAATGAATGTGAAAAAAAGCTTTTAAATTCCATAAAAGTAAACTTTATTAAGAATTGAACAAATGACAGAGCATTTTCTGAATTACAATGCATCTCAGCCTCCTCTCAATGTTTTGTTATTTCATGTGTAGAAAACTTCTTTGTCAGGATCTACAGCTCTGTGTGATCAAATCTAAATGCTGTCTGGGACCAGATTTCAGTCCAGAACTTGTACTTGTCCTTCTTCAGTTTTGAGGACGATTTCTGCTTTAAATTAATCTTCAGATAGTGTTCATCTGTGCCGTAGTGTGGCCATTTTTTCAGGCTGGGACTATTGGGGTTTCTGCAGTGAACAATTATAAATAATTAGTAGATAATAGGGTAATAGCAGACAATGTTCAGTCAGTCCAGATTAGGGTTATGGTCTTACCCAGTCCGAGCAAAGTTCACCCAATATTTCATAACCTTCTTGGTCAGGACTTTCTCTTCAGGGGTTGCAGGTCCTGACAAAGAAGAAACCATCACTATTAATGACTGGCCTACAATGCTCACAGCAGAGCACGATTCTCTCTCCTGTCCTGATAGTTTGTTACAATGTATCAGTGCAGGTAAAATGTATTATTCTAGAATCCTGGCTATCTTGGGTACAATTGTAGCAAATTCTCAGTCAGGTGAGAAGGATTAGGTCAGGATAATTAGTCAGCCTTTGAATGTAAACAGGAAAAGCTCCATTCACTGATATCAAGCAGCAGAGATATTAGTATTAGAAAGTTACCGAATTATTATAATTTTACAATGATTGTGTAATTAACTATAATAATAATATAAATAATAATAAATATGGTTCTTTCTCCTCAGTAAATCAGAGCCCTGCACTGATATCTTGATCTGTAAGGCTACTTTCACACTTGCGTTTGCAGGATCCGTTTGTGAGATCCGTCACAGGCTCTCACAAATGGTCCTAAACTGATCAGTTTTTCCCTAATGCATTCTGAATGCAAAAGGATCCGTTCAGAATGCATCAGTTTTGCTTCAGTTTGCTTCAGTTCAGTCTCCATTACGTTTTGGAGGAGGACACTAAAACGCTGCCTGCTGCGCTTTGGTGTCCGCTTGACGGAAACTGATCCAAACGGATCCGTTATGACTCACAATGTAAGTCAATGGGGACGGATCCGTTTTGTCTGACACAATAGAAAACGGATCCGTCCTCCATTGACTTTCAAAGCTATGTAAAAGATAATACAAACGGATCCGTTCAGAACACATTCAAAATAACAAAGAAAGGAAAAGTGCCTGAAGAAGAAGTTTGGGTGCACATGCAACAGTTTCATAGGTGAAAATCTGCTGACAGATGCTCTTTAAACAGACAGTGTGCCTAATTAATATGTTACTTAACTAAACCTGTGCCTTTATTGAGATGCCATAACCACTATGCCTGTTCCCTGTCAAAGATTGGTGTCACCTTTAAGCTTGAGGCCCTATATGAGTAAAGTAAAGTTTGTCTTAAGTTACAGATTTGTCCACCTGATTCCTTCATCCTAGAGAAGGGAACCACACATAGCACTTTTCTTTAAGGTCTGATCCTCCTTCCTTTACAAACACATGAAAAACTGTCTATGCCCTAAGGACAGAAAAGTGGGAGAGTGTTCACAGGATGTTGATGATAACAGTATAAGACTACTGACCAGAAAAGAATGCACCGTCCCTCAGGAAGGGTCCTCCAAACACAAAGATGAGCTCATCTCCATGATCGCACTTCACAAAGTCTGGTCTTTCATGAGCTAGCAAGGAAGCCGGGTGCTGGAACTCGTAAAAGTAGACAGGGACCCCCATATCTAATGAGAGATAAGAAAACCACAAGTGATCTGTCCATTTCATGATAATGAAGGAGCCTGTGATATACTCTGAGATCATTGCCATTCCATGTATTACATATAGCGCCATACACTGGCACAGCTGTGGAGGTGCATATGCAATATCTCAGACCTAGGGGTATCTGCAAAAACAGGTTTGTTACAGTATCTCACAAAAGTGAGTACAGCCCTCACATTTTTGTACATATGTTATTATATCTTTTCATGGGACAACACTGAAGATATGACACTTTGATAAATGTAAAGTAGTCAGTATATAGCTTGTATAACAGTGTAAATTTGGTGTGCCCTCAAAAGTAACACATCATTATCAATGCCACTACACACCGTGTGCTGTCCACATCCGTAGTTCCGTTCCCCAACTGCACAAAAAAGATAGAGCATGTCCTATTGTTGTCAGTAATTGCAGACAAGAATAGGCATTTTTTATCATAGTGCCGACCATGTGTCGTCTGCAAAGCGCAGAGCACACACGGGCCGTTATCCATGTCTTGCGGATTTGCAGTTTGTGGACCACAAAACACTGTAGCTGTCTGAATGAGACCTTAAAGTCATAACTTTGCAACTGAAGTCATAAATTGAAGTAATGAATTTGCAACTGGAGGTGTGTCCCTACTTAGGGCACATGGTGCCATCTCCTCCCTAGGCAAGTGATGCGTACACACTTGGCTGTCCACATCATGTGTATTACCTAAGACCTGGGGGTACTACAATTGTATTCAGTTTGTATAATTTTATTGTAATGTATTATATTGTATGCTTCTGGCCATTTGTTCCAGCAAGGAATGGTTGGAAAAAGGATGGCAAGGAACAGGACTAATCACCCTGTTCCTCCCCTTGGTAGGAGGCCATTATGTGGGGCAACAACCACGAACCACCAGAGCCAATTTAAGAAGTATGGGTGACCCAAGTTTAGAGTCAGTCAACTGCAACTTTCTGGTGACCCAAGTCGGCCAGTGTGGCAGTCATGGCTGTAGCTCCTGTTCCATTGCCTGGCTACGGAAAATCAAGGCCTCGGTTCTCCACAACACTAGGCAGTGGATGGAGTCCTGCATCTTCGACAGCAGAAGGGCAACAAGATCCCCTGTGGGGCAAGACGAAGATGGAGGAGTGGTTCATCCGAGTGCTGGACCAGCCTAGGCCTGGAGACTCTGTTTTGGAGAAGTGTGTAGGGACCATCAAGTGGTTCTTCATGCAGTGAGGTTTTGGCTTCCTGCTGGAAGACGAGACCAACAAATAGATCCTTGTCAGTTGTCAATCAGTAAAGAGGCCATACCTGCCACCTCCCCTCCACAGTCTTTACCAAGGGGATCAAGTGGAGTTCACTCCAATGCCAGGACCCTGGGGCAATTTCACCACTGGTGTGACATACCTGCCTGACATCAACCCTCGGCTGTTGCTGACCTCCGTGTTGCCATGGAAGCTGCCACAGGATGAGCAACAACCCTACTGATGGGAATGTCCATGCACAGTCCCCAGCCGTTACCTCTGGATTCAGGGGGCGCCCTGTCTAAAAGCCACTGAGCCTGCTGCACGTGCACTGTGACCACTGGAGGTCCCTAGTGCTTCATTTATGCTGTTAGATGCAATTACAAGCATTCTGAGCCATGTGAGGATCCTCTCATTAATCTGTGAAAACGAGAAGAGGGGGAATTCCACTTTTTGATCTGATGTTCTTCAGGAAATCCAGAAGATCCAGGAGCCTGACAAGCTTCAATTTGGTGAGATGCCTGGAACTGGCTGTATTTTGTCTTTGTTTATTAACCCTATTTTTGCCACCTGGGAATCCGCTTTCATCCAAGTTGCACCTGTTGTGCATTTCCCATCCTATCTCAGGTCCATCTTGCCTGAAAAGTGAGGGGGCTGTAACGTTTAAGCTCTGAATCCAAGGAAGAGGCTGTAATGCAACAGAGCTCCTTGTACCCCTAATTTGTTTTTCCAGGACTTTTTTGACTAAAAGCCGCAAATAGGGCATCCACCGTTTCGTTCAAGTTTGTGCACCTGTCACCAAAATTCAGATGAATGAGTGGTGACGCACCTAGGTCTTTTGTTTCTAGGACTCTGTAAGATCCGCAGTCCCAGGACCTTCACCTGGCTGTGAACCACATGACTCAAACATAACAGAGCCCCACAGCCTGGGACTTCTTGTTAGCCTAGAGTAAGATAAGTACAACCCTCCTTGGCACCATCATGAACTGGGCTCCCTTAAGCTCCAGCTTTAATGTTCCCCCTGTAGTTAGAACTGTAAGTCTAGGCAATGTACAGTATGTTTGTATATAAACTTATTACGTTAACCTGATCTCCCCACAGCAATGGGAGGGAGGGGGTTACCGTGAATAGTGGCTTTTCTAATCTGGTATTTCTGGTATCTAATGCCAGAATACCAAGAGGGGTCACAAGAATAGCCTAAGGATGGCTTTTACCAAGGGGGTGTGTAGTAGCCCACATCTGGGTGTACTATAATTAAGCACCCTGTTCACCCTTTTCGTAGGAGTGGTGTTGTACTGCACTGAGAGGAAAGGAAGCATAAACCTGATGTCTTGTTCCACTCACTCCAAGCCCCAAGTAAAGTTTTAGTATGCTTGACAGCAGACTGAACCTCTACAAACAGCAATAAAGACACTGCTGAAAGGTGAGGGACTACAGCTAAGACACCCATCACCCAGAACATCACTAAGCCAGTACGACCTAAATTGCTGCCATCCATCCAGTTTTTGTTCTGTGTTATACATTTAATTCTGGGATCATTCTTCAATACTACTTTTCCACTGCACTGACCCATAAGGAGAACTGGTCTGGGGGAGAACACTGTAACACAACACTTCATCAGGGCCAGTACCACTCACATCAAACCAGGCTGCCTTCTTTAATTGCTCTGTGACCCCATTCTGATGCTCATGTGTCCATTGTAGGTGCCTTCGTGAGAGGACAGGTGTTAGTATGGGCGCTTACCCTGCAAGTTTTGATGTTCTGTGTATACTGACTCCTTTCTTTCATAGCCGGCAGGAATGTTGTCAGCAGTTTGCTCTACAGTAGCTCTGGGATTGGACCAGACGATGTAGCCTTCACGCACCACACTTCAATGAGCCTTTAGTGCCCATGACCCTGGTGATGATTCAAGACCAGCCATTCTAAAGCTGTGACCCAGTAATCTAAATATCTCTATTTTGCCCTTCTCAGAGTCGCTCAGATCCTTAATTAAAGAACTGACTGTCCACTTGCTACAAGGACATTGTCATGAGACATATTGTATTTGCAGCAGGTCTACTAGACCCTGGGAATTATGTGGGCTCAGGAACTAATTTTAATAATAGTGCATTGATAAGTTATGAAAACTACACCACCCAACATGTTCTGACACCCGATAAATCTAGATATCAGATACTATGTGATTGGACTGTACCTTGATGGTATTTTGCAAACTGAAGAGCTGGTATAACAAACTTTTCATCGCCGCATAAGTCCAGGAAACGATCACGAATCTCCAGTGGATCAGTGATGTCACCAAGATACTCGTCAACAACGAGAGGGATGATGTCAGGATTCAGATGCTAGAAAATGGACATTAATCTCAATAAACAGATGGAATTCTTTAAAGAAATCATCAGATGATAAGCTGAAGAACATAAAGGACTAGTGCTCATCTCACCGGTATAGCATATTGGACCTTTAGCATCATCGTCTCTCGTGTCATTCCTTCTGTTATCCCCGTCACATTATATAGCTAAATGCAAAGACAAGAATATTACAATCACTCCAGCCAAATGATAAACCTTCTCTGGGCTCATTAATTTTTTCTTAGTATTTTATTCATCGGGGAAATGTTTTGTTCTGCAGAGCTGCAAATAATGTCATCCCAAATGAAAGGTTATCCACCTGGATAAACTTATACATACTCTGTACTGCATGTGCTCACTGGTAATTATAGGGCCCTTCAAACTTACTGCAAGGTGATATGACAGAATGGAGGCAGAAGGTGGATATGACAGAATGGAGCCTCCATTGTGTGTTAAGAAAATGAAAAACCTTTGACAGATTTACCCTTGGCTGCTCTTGTAAAGGTAGCACTGTGATTCTTTAGCTTTGCACCTACCATTGGAAGTACCCAGCCATACTCCATATTATTGATTCCAATAAGAAGAGGGACCTTGTTTCCTTCTTTGTTAGCCAAGATCTCTTCTACTGGTTTAGTTAGAAAAACCCCATCCACGCAGCCAGGAAGAGACTTCGCTCCCTGCAGAGAAAGGGAGTATATAAGACAGAACATTGACCTGCAATAGGTGGATCAGTAGGTATGTGCGCAGAGACCAGAGACAAAAAAAACAGTCTATAGGACTGTCAATGACACTGAGCACAGTATGCAGACAATTCTATCAGTCCCATACAGTTTAGATGAAATGGTAGGGCGCCTGTGTGACCAACACTTCATCCAGAAGCCACTTTGAAAGATTCCCAGAGAGTAATATTGTGGGGTGACATAACACCTACCATTTCTGTGATAATAGCGAGAAACTCCTCTTCTGATTTGTTCTTCAGACAGTTGGCTATGGAGGCAAGATCACAGCCTGATATCTCTGCTACTTTCTGTGGAGGAAAACAGGTGTAATATTCATAAATTGCATGTATTCACTTCAGGATCGGTTGTAGTTCTCACTTTCTCATTGGTGCAGAACTGGGCATTGTAAAAGGTGGAGGTCATTTAGCCTCCAGTTATTGGAAGAAATATTATTTCAGAATGAATTACAAAAAATAAAATCAGGTACCTTCCCAGAGAAAGAATGGTGGCTGGACTGATATCTATTAGTAACAGACGTATCTATTATGGAGTTGTAGTATCTATCTAGTAGCAGAAGTACTGTATCTAGTAGTGATATTATCTAGTGGTAGCATTATCTTTCTAGTAGTAATAAAATTATGGGGCACATTTACTAAGACCCATAGAGGATCCACCAAAGTTATCAAGACAAGCAGGCCTCTCCATAAATTTGGCGCATTCAGCACCAGTTCTAACTGTAAGACAGCTTCCGATCTGTCTTACATTTAGACCATTTACTGTGTCTATAACAGGCGTAGAAAATGATGAAAGAGACGGGCCTGCCAGCGCCACATCACCTTCCCCGCCCACACCACACCCACAATTTTAGACCTGGGAAAAATCGCAGGCAGCAAATATAGGCATATTTCTACTTAATAAATGACCCCCTATGTATCTATCTAATAGTAGTAGTAGCTATCCAGCTATCCTGCATTTAAATACAACACATTTTCAAGGAGACCCCCTCCCCGGATGAAGGTTTTGCCAAAACGCGCATTGGGGTGTGCAGTCCTCCTGAGGTGATTACTTACTGATGAGTATGTAATGATTAGTTTTGTGTATCCACTATTTACCTATGATGGAGTGGTCTATATATAAGATCAGGGGCGTAACTAACAAAGTGGCAGACCATGCGACTGGGGCCCAGGGAAAGAGGCAGCCCAGTCTTAGTTGGGATTATCTCCTCTTCTACTGGAGGTGGAAACTTGGTCAAGACTCTACCTTCTAAAGGAACAACTTTTAGCAAATGAGGCAGTGGAAAAATGGCCCAAGGGTAATTGAAAGGCAGATACCCTTCTGTCCTGCCTGGGGGGGCCTGGTTTGATGCTTGCTATGGGGCCCTTACTTCTCTATGTACACCACTGTTTAAGATATAACTGATATATGCCCTAGAGATAAGAAAAGTGTAAGTTGGCTCACTGACTTTGAACACAATGTTTGAGGTGCTCTACCTGGCGGCACACCCGTCTGCCGTAAATGTTCCAGAATAATAATAATATTGTTTGGTAGGCACACTCACATGAGGGTATGTGTAGACAATATTTCAGTATAAATATGTAATTAAAATCAAATTTATTTCACACAATTAATAAAAATATATAAATAAAATATAAATCTGTAGCTCAAATTAAAATATATAAATCCAGCGCTGGATGAGTATACACTTATTATAAAAACTTGTCATGAAAAGTAGGGTCAAAAATATGTAAATAAATATATATTCAATATACAAATATATAGACATATAAATACATAAATAACTATATAAATATATAAATATATAAATATAAAGTCCTTTAAGTGAAGTATTGGCTGGTGAGTATACTCGTGTATACTCCGATCACATCGGAGAACGTCACAGCCAAGGAGTTTTTTTCTCCCTGGCTGTGACGCTCTCCGATGTGATTGGATCGCGGCACAGCCAGGGAGAAGGAGACGCCCATTGAGAAACCCGGGCATCTCCTCCTCCCTTTACCGATGCTCAGTATTAGCATACTGAGCGCGAAAAATACAGGGGGGCAGAGCGGGGCACAGGAGCGCTATTTTGAAAAACCTGGGCAGGTGGCAGCATCAGCGGGGGGTGCCCTGCAAGTAAAGATATTTACCTACTATAATGTAAAACCATGAAAGGTCCTCTTTAAGGCAGTGCTGGAAAATAATGGTGGCTACACAAAATATTGAAACTTTGGGCACAGTTTGGTCATTTTTACTTTGGGGTGTACTCACTTTTGTTGCCAGCGGTTTAGACATTAATGGCTGTGTGTTGAGTTATTTTGAGGACACACCAAATTTACACTGTTATATAAGCTGTACACTGACTACTTTACATTGTATCAAAGTGTCATATCTTCAGTGTTGTCCCATGAAAAGATATCATAAAATATTTACAAAAATTTGAGGGGTGTACTCACTTTTGTGAGATAGTAGTAGTAGTAGTAATAGCAGGGTCTATCTTGTAGTAGTTGTTGTAGTAGTATCTATCTAGTAGTATTTGCTATATTAGCAGTACTACAGTATCTATCTATTAGTAGTAATATCTATCTAGTAGTTCTAGTAGTAGTAGCCATCTAGTAGTATCTACCTGGGATTAGAAGTGTCTTGTAGTAATCCTAGTATCTATTGTTGTAGTGGCATCTAGTAATAGTAGTAGTAGTATTGTTATCCAGTATTAGTATCAGTATCTCTCTAGTAGTAGAAGTGTATGTGTAGTAATAGTAGTATTCATTTTGTAGTAGACATATCCATCTTGGAGTATTAGTAGTATCTATCTAGTAGTAGAAGCATCTATCTAGTAGTAATAAGTAGCGGTATTGTTCCATTTAGTATTCCTTCTAGAGAAAAATAAGCAGTGTTTTACTATGGAAAAAATGGGAAAGATTTTATTTCCCCATTACAAGTGAATGATTTTTGGCTCCTCCCCATGGAGTCATTTTAAGCTGTAATGTTCCTTCTAGAGACTATACTTACTTTCTGGTAGGGGATGAGCTCTTCAGAGTTGCTGACTATAAAGCCTGGCTTTGTTACTGATCCGCTCTCTGCGATGGCATAGTGGAACAGGCCTTTGGCTAAGGGAGAGAGCAGCTAGAAGAAATGAATTATTCAGATTATTCTCATAATAAACCCTCAGACGCATTTGACTGAACACCGTCCTGTATTCTGCTAACAGCACATAGTCCAATCTGACTGCTTCCAATAAAAAAAAAAGTGGAATTCTCCTTTGTGCAATTTTCTAATATATCTGTAACAGAAAGTCTTTTTCCTCACCATCTTCGGCAGAGTATTTGTTCCACTCTTGCCAAAGAATAAGGGGTATTCTCATCTTAGACAATGGGGGCATATCGCTAGGATATGCCCCCATTGTCTTATAGGTGCGGGTCCCACCGCTGGGACCCGCACCTATAGCCAGAACGGAGCGGGGAGCGCTGCGCCTGAAGGACCCCAGGTTTCCGGGGGTCCGGCCACCACCAGGCGCAGCTCCCCGCGCCGCTCATAGAAATGAATGGGAGCCGGGCCGTGCATGCGCGGTGCGCTCCCATTCATTTCTATGGAGCCGACGGAAGTAGCCGATTTTCGGCGGCCCCATAGAAATGAATGGAGGGCGGCTGCGCATGCGCAGTGTGCCCTCATTTACTTCGGGGGCTCCGTTCTCGATATAGGTGCGGGTCCCAGCGGTGGGACCCGCACCTATAAGACAATGGGGGCATATCCTAGCGATATGCCCCCATTGTCTAAAATGAGAATAACCCTTCAATGAAAAGGTTAAAACTTGTCCCCACCAACGCTATACAACCAAAACACCAATATAAACAGATGAAAGGTAGCCATGAGCAACATCCAGCAATGATTTTCATGCAGTTTTAATTTTTTTTTCAGGTCTACTCAAAGATGAAGTTTACTGCTGACCAGCAAAAAAACTTCAGGTATTCATCAGATACCTGATCCAGAATCCTCTGACGTCAAATCCCTGACATTGGCATTTCTAACCTTCTCTGTAGAGGTGGTTCCATGGGTGAAAATTCATTATCAGGAAGAGGGGCCAAATGGCAATCAATGTGATGTCTCGAAGAATGCCAAGTTGGAAAACTTCTGTGGTCTCTTAAAGATGGATTCGCCAGTTGACCCAAATGCATTCTTCCTGCCTGGAGAGGTAACGTGGTGTACACATTTCCCTCTCTTCAGAATGCATAACAAAATCAGACTGGATAGGGTGGATGTAATAGCTATCATTTCATTTTGGCTCAAGAGAGCAAGGTTTGCAGACTGAGGCCCCATTTAGACGACCATATGGCTGCCGTGCCTGTGTCCGCAAACAGCGGATCCGCAGAACATGGCCATGTGAATTCCGTTTTGCTGTGCGAACCCATTTATTGAATGGGTCCGTGATCCACAACTTATGGCAAAAGACAGGACAAATTCCCCCGTTTTTTTTTTTTTAAAGATAGGACATGTCCATGACAGCTGCTTTTACTTGAAGCAATCACTGTATGGGAACCAGAAATTGCTACTATATTTGCTCATCCCTACAGAACCATTGTTTCTGGACAACAGCGGTTTAGGCCTCAGGCACACGATTGTTTCCATTTGGCGGTTCGCAAATCACAGATCTGCAGAATACGGATACTGTACATGTGCATGCCACAACTTATTTGTAGAAATGGATTTTCGTGTCTGCAAATAATATATAATTCATGGAACGGTTACATGGATGTAGATGGATCGTTACACGGGTGACATCTGTGTGCTCTCTGTATTTTTTAAGGACCCAAAGAAATAAATCAGTCCATTTGGTATCAACAAAAAAAATGCAAATATGATGCGGAAATAAAATACGGTCATGTGCATGAGGCCTTACAAAGCACGATCCGTTGCCCAGAAACGATGATTTAGGTTTTCGCATCAACAATGCTTTCGCTCGACGAATGTTTTCTTGTTCATTGGGCGATTGGCCCATTGACACTGCCCGATTATCAGGAACGAGGTTGTCCCGGACCGCGAGTCAGCACCATATACCCTCCTAATAAATCCTTGAGCGGTTTATATTTCTTGGTTCTTCTCACAGTTTTCATTGGTGGCATTTAGCTGATATAGTGATGGTGTGAACTGAGGTTAGCCTTTAATAGCCACTTGCTTATTACCAGTCCTTTGTCAGAGGTAGAGTAAATGCCCAGGGTGCCCCCTCAGACTCAAAAGATTCAGGTGAGTAAATTTCTTTCTTATGAAGTAAGGCATAGGCTAGAAAGCTTTGCAGAGGTGATAGATGCTCAATGTAGATAACAAACACATTAAATAATAGAGAGAACTTACAATAGCGGAGACGCTCATTGCACCTGCAGATTCACCCCATATAGTGACGGATTTGGGGTCACCACCAAAATCTGCAATGTTTTCCTGTATCCATCGGAGGGCAGCAACTTGGTCCAGAAACCCATAATTACCAGGTAATTGCTCATCTCCAGTACTGAAATAAGAAGAAAAAGTCGATTTGCAAAACATCTGAAAGCCAGTAACAAATAAATATACCACAAAATTACCTATCCTGTACTAATCATGAGTTACATCCTGTATTATACTCCAGAGCTGCATTCACTATTCTGCTGGTGGAGTCACTGTGTACATACATTACTTATCCTGTACTGATCCTGAGTTACATCCTGTATTATACTCCAGAGCTGCATTCACTATTCTGCTGGTGCAGTCACTGTGTATATACATTATTTATCCAGTACTAATCCTGAGTTACATCCTGTATTATACTCCAGAGCTGCACTCACTATTCTGCTGGTGCAGTCACTGTGTACATTACATTACTTATCCTGTACAGATCCTGAGTTACATCCTGTATTATACTCCAGAGCTGCACTCACTATTCTGCTGGTGCAGTCACTGTGTACATACATTACTTATCCTGTACAGATCTTGAGTTACATCCTGTATTATACTCCAGAGCTGCACTCTCTGTCCTGCTGGTGCAGTCACTGTGTACATACATTACATTACTTATCCTGTACTGATCCCGAGTTACATCTTGTATTATACTCCAGAGACACAGCCGAAATCCGCCATTCTTTTTTGTGTAAATTAACCCTGTATGTAACCAGTACAATCAGGGGCGTAGCTATCAGGGAAGCAGCTGCTTCGGGCCCTGCTTAGAAGGGGCCTGGGAGCAGTAGCAGGGGTGTCAGCCACAAGCAGCAGGCAGCATATAGTGGAGGGCCGCAGCAGTTCTTGTCAGCAGCAGCCTATGCTGCTACCTTAAAAAAAATTTCCCTGGAGCTTCCTTAAGAACTCCCCCCCTCCCCAGTTTGCTGTTCTTCACTTACATATTACGGCAGTAGTGCTCTGTGCTCTGCTGTTAATGTCTAGTCGGGACGAGAGTGAGTGGGGGAGGAGGTCTGCACTGCTCTCTGAAGAGGAGAAACCCAGCCCTGTGCTCAGGGTTTTATCAACTCTTCTGGATCTTCCACAGCCTGACAAATCCATCTAGCCTGCATACAAGGCAAGTGTATGTATGTGAAAGGTGTGTGTGATTATCTATCATCTATTATCTATGTAATTATCTCTGTCATATCTATCTGTCTAATATCTATTTATCTAATATCTATAGCTATCTTATGTAACAGAACCTAGTTATCTCGCAAGTTGAGGCTTTTGGTGGAAATTCCAATGCACAACATGCATATGTGAAATGAGAAACAGGCCTAAGCCTATAAATAAATGTATGTGTGTATTTATACATTCAGCCCCATACCAAGGCTGCATAGCTGAAATGCACTACCTAGTGGACGCTATTCCTGTGGTTGTTTGAAATTGGTTATGCTATTTTATTCTGTGTTTTCAAGTAAGGCTACTTTCACACTAGCGTTGTTTTATTCCGGTATTGAGTTCCATCATAGGGGCTCAATACCGGAATAAAACCCTTCATTTTTGTCCCCATTCATTGTCAATGGGGACAAAACTGAACTGAAGAGGAGCTTCTAGGAGCATTCCGTTCCGTCTTCAGACTGGAGAGCAAACCGCGGCATGCTGCGTTTTGCTCTCCGGCCAGGCATCCGCACCAAGACGGATCCGGAATGACCCCCAATGCAAGTCAATGGGGACGGATCCGTTCGGTGTGACATAATGGTAAACGGATCCATCCTCCATTGACTTTCCGGATCCGTTTAAAAGATGTTAAAGATAATACAACCGGATCCGTTCGTTACGGATCCACAAGGTTGTATTATCTCTACGGATCTGGCGGGCCCCTTCACCCGCCGGATCTGTAGTAACGCTAGTGTGAAACTAGCCTAAGCAAGAGTTCACATCTCCGTTTCATTTTCTGTTCTTCTGATCCGTCAGAATAGAAAAAAATGATCCTGTTGCATCAGTTATGCACATTTGGCATCCGTTTGAGACATTTCTTGAGATCCGCTTTTTAGATAGAAAGAAAAGTCCTATATGCAGTACTTTTTTCCATCTGAAAAACAGATCTCAGAAATGGAAGATACATCCTTTTATTTATTTTAAATGAAACGGAAATGTAAGCTTTCCCTAATTTGTTTGGAGTACTTTTTTTGCGTTCTTGTATTTATGGTAACAGACCTTTTATTAGCTATAATATTATGAAAGGCATTAGCGTACCTATAGTGGAAACAGGGGACGCAGCTACTGCAGGAGGACTAAATATTAAAGGGCCCCCTCAATAGTACTATATACAGTGACATAATATACAGTATACAGCATTTGTGTGGGAAACGGACGGAGTCGCAGAAGGGTCTGGTCTGAGTGATTTTAACTAGCCGTAGGATTGGGGCTTGCATGGGGGGGTGCGTTGTGAAGTAGTTGCCCATGGAGAGGCCTGTTAAATAGTTTGCTGTGGGGCCTAGTCAGTTCTAGCTACGCCACTGAGTACAATGATAGAGAATGGTGAATCTACATTATATAGCAGTGATAGATCTTTACCTGAAGAATCCCAGAACCCCCAGCCTGTACTGTATGGACACAACCACTACATTCTCATAGGCACTAAGTGCAGAGCCATCATATGTACTGGCCGTCCCAAACACCATCCCACCACCAGGTATATAGGACATGACCTAGGGAAAAAGAGGAACAGATTAACATTTATTGGAAAGCCATTACTCTTAAAGGTCCACTACCTCATATGTGAGCACCTCATGAAATGTGACAGTCTATAAGGGGCTATTGACATTATTCACATGTATAGTAACTAATGGTATGTATCTTAAAGAAACGCATGGGGATCTATGGTACCTGCACTGAATAACTCTCTGGTTTGGATATTTACCAGCAATATAATGACTTAGAGACAACATTTAAGAGAAAACTTTCTGCAAAACTACAACTCTCAAGATGTCCTGTGCATCTGTGGCTGTCAAAGCATGGCACGAGATTTAGGGTCAAAATAGCTGAAGAGCTAACATTTCAAAATTATAATATTACTAGCAGAAGGACCCGTCTTTGCCGGGTATATTTAATTTAATGTTTATGTGTGTGTCGTTAAAAGATATCGATAGTGACCTCTACAGCACCCCGCCTCCTTTAACAGTAACCTTCACAGCCCCCACCCCTTAACACTGACTCCCCCCACAGTGACCCGTCTCCTTAAAATGGGACCTCCACAGCAGCCCACCCCTTAACACTGACTCCCCCCACAGTGACCCGTCTCCTTAAAATGGGACCTCCACAGCAGCCCACCCTCCTTCACCTAACACCTAACACCCTCTTAAGTGACCTCTACAGCACCCACCCCTTAACACTGACCATAGGTTACAGTCCCCTTAACTGACCTCCACCATTCCTGCCCCCCTTGACCTCCATAGCGACTGCCCCTTTAACTATGACTGTCAAAGTACCCCGCTCCCTTAACAGTGACCTCACAGTACTCCGCTACCCCTTTAATAGTGGCCTCCACAGTCCTCTCCTCCCTTAACAGTGACCACAGCAGCCTGCCCCCTTAACAGTTACATCCACAGCGCTCTCCCCTTTAACTGTGACCTCCACAGCAGTCCGGCTTTCAGACTCCCTGTCCTCCATGCGGCGCAGGGCCTGGATGGACACAGGGATGTCCTTTTGAACAGCTCACTCTCAGACAGCAGCACTGTGCAGTCTGAGCATGAGCTGCAGGGAGAAAGTTACCCTCCTTCCCACCCCTGCAGCTGACAGAAGTTGATTTTTACCTTCATTTTTGCAATTCTTGTCGGTGGTGGAGTGAGAGGGGGCATGGCCTGACCGAGTCAGGGCGTGGCCTGATTGAATCGGGGTCATGGCTTAGCTAAATCTGGGGGTGGGGCTTTTAAAGGGGTTATCCCATCTTTGACAATGGGGGCATATCGCTAGGATATGCCCCCATTGTCTTATAGGTGCGGGTCCCACCGCTGGGACCCGCACCTATATTGAAAACGAAGCGGGGGAGCTCTGAGCCTGGAGGACCCCAGGTTTCCCGGGGTCCGACCACCACCAGGCGCTGCCCCCCCGCCTTCCCCCGCTGCGCTAATAGAAACGAATGGGAGCGCGCCGCGCAAGCGCGGCCTGGCTCCCATTCATTTCTATTGAGCCGACGGAAATAGCCGAGCCAGCGCTCGGCTATTTTCGGTGGCAGCATAGAAATGAATGGGAGCGGTGGCCGCGCATGTGCGGTGCGCTCCCATTCGTTTCTATGAGCGCCGCGGGCGGGCTGCGCCTGGCGGTAGAACAAGATGGGATAACCCCTTTAAGTCCTTCTTTTGAGGGTGGCCTGAATTACAGGTTGATGCCATGGTAATTTATGAGGAAACACAGTGAGTAGCAGTGGAAGAAAACATTTTTTATTACTACTGAATGGTAAATATGTGAAATTTACATCTTATTAGGTAATGATTGATGATGAATTAGACTAAAACATAAGTTATGTTTATGGTAACCGGAATGCCCCTTTAACAGTGTCATCCACAGCGCTCTACCCCTTTAAAGCTGTCCTGGCTGGGTTGTTATGGAAACCTGGTGTGAAACTGACTGTATGTGGAAGGGCCTGCGAACTTCTATTGGCTGATAAGGGTCATGTGACCAGGCTTCTATTGGCTAATGCATTTTTTGGGAATATCTCAGGAACGGTACATCCCAGAGTGCTGAGACCCCTTCTAAAACCTTTCCAGACACCTGATGTACCTGTGTGCCAAATTTTGTGATTGTAGCTGTGAAGGTGCAGATTTCTTTAGCAGACATACACACATACATATATACACTCAGCTTTATATATTAGACAAGAAGTATCAAGGTATTACCCTTTGATTTCCTGGCACTTACAGGTAATTTGGATTTCTTGTGTCTGTCAGCTGGAGTATATACATTCAGGTATAGGCAGTCCTCCGAGACTGGGGGCAGCGTAATGGAGGATCGGTAATATGCTCTTGATTTAACCAAAAATCGTTCTAGCTGTAAACACCTGAAATATACAGAAGTGATGAAATGTATCTCCATGTACATCACTGGTCTTGTAAATATACATATCAGTATGGTGTTATACAGTTTCTTGTGAAAGTATTCAACCCCTTAGTAGAAGTAAGTATGTGTAAAGATTAGTGATGATCGAGCACCCCAATGTTTGGGTCCTCGGGTGCTCTGGCCGAACACTAGGTGGTGCTCGAGTGCTCGGCCAAGCACCCGAGTATAATGGAAGTCAATGGGAGAAGACCGGGCACCCCCTGCTCTGCATAGGGAAACGTCAGAAAATGGAAACACCACAGAAATGGTTAGGGAACAGCATGGGGAGGATGTCTGGATGTATTTTACAGCATCTTTCTGTATCTGATGAAGGGGGTCTTGAACCCCTGAAACGCGTTGTACATGCTAATAAAGAATCGTATTTGGACCTAACAACCATCGGCTGGTTCCTTTGCGCCGCGGGATTCTTTTGTTTCGTGTTTCCTGATTCTTCGCCACTGTTGGAGGGCTCCAGGCATCCTCACGTGGCCCATATCCCTTGGCTACATCACCAACCGATTCTGGAAGACACCATTGTTCTTCAAAGTGCCTATACTAGTGTTGTGCCTACGTTTTGCACAACTTGTCAAGGTGAGCCTCCAATTAGAGTATCGTTTTATTTCTGAGTTTCAACTATACTACCCTATGGTGCGCCTTTTCTGTTTCCTATAGCGAAACGACGCCTGCAAACTACGACCGGGTGCTTTATAGCACCCGATGACGCGTTCCTGGCCATCCAATCAGTGTAATGCCAGAAGCCAACATGGCTAGTGGCATTACAGGGAATGCCAGCACCTTCCCGCACACTAATTGGCTAATTAGCGTGAGGGAAGGGGACTCGAGCATGGCGCTTCAGCACACGCGGTATTCGGCCGAACATGTTTGCTCAACACTAGTAAAGATATAAAGACTGAAAAATTGTCAGTGCATATTGTTGGAATCTATTCATGTGGTGGGTTGGCAATGACAGACACTGGAGACAGCAGGATAAAAAGTCCAAAATAACATCTATTTTGTCTCCAATATAAGTTCACAGTTACTTGTAAGGATCCACGTAACAACTGACACAAAACTTCAGAACAAACACCTGTCCGTCTGGGCTCTAAAACATAGGTTTTGTTTCCACACCTGTACTTTCACCAAACACAGGGAGATCAGTCTGAAGTCTCTTTTATTCCCCAGTAATGATCCCAGCCGCCACACTGGGGATGATCTCCGGCTAGGGGGAATATCCGTACTGAAGCAGAGGTGTGGACTGGCAGGTCCCGCTAGCCTCTGGGTGACTAGCCTCTAGAAGACTTTGGGTGAGAGATACACCCCCTTCCGAGACTTTAGCACACACCTTGCCATGGTATGTATTTACCTTGTTTGCTATGAAACTCTTAAATTAGGTCTGTTCCCAGCAATCAACTTCAGAAGTCACATGTACAATATACACAGTAATAAAAAAAAAAAGAAAGTACACCCGCTTCAAATTATCTGGACAAATACCTAGTCGTTAAAAGTTCTTAAAATGTCTTACAATTTAAAGAATATGTATAATCAACTGCACCACATGTGCAGTGAACCCCTGAGGAGCCAGCACAGAGGATAGGATTGGTAGTTGTACTCATTAGGTGTTGTGTCATTATGTACTCCCTTAATCTATTACCCTCTGGGGATCAGTGCAGTGGAAAGATGGTTTGAAGAAGCAGGCCAGAAGGAAACCTATAAATCTCTCTTTACTTAGTGCAAAATACAACTTGTAGAACATCCGTCAGTATTGAGTAGAAAGTGTAGTTTCTAGCACTAGATGAGGAGTTATGGTGGCTGTTTGGATGGAAATTTAATAACAATTGCAGGAACTTGTGGATATGTGTCAACTGTTTGATACCGACTTCAAGTTAGTCTGGTCTAAAGTTGGTTTGGGTGATGGGTGTTTGAGCCGTAGTCCCTCACCTGCAGCACCTCACCTGTCTGTAAAGCTGTGATTTCACTGATCACTCTGATGTCTTAGCACACTGATGCTTTCTGGAAGCCGTGCTCTTGATTCTGATGAACTCTGTTGAGTGATGGTCTCACAGAAGAACTAGACATGGATCTTAGAGTAGGAGCATTTGCTTCTTCTCCCACTACTCAGAAATACCCCATCCTCTGTAGGAGTTAACAATACATACAAAACATTTGCAGATACCCCCAGGCCTAGGATACTGCAGACCCCCTTGTTGAATGGCAAGCCATCCTTGGGCTGTGCTTATTATCCTCCATGGTAGCCCAGCAACAGATGCCCAAAGACATAGATGAAGCTGGCTTCCTCCCTCCCGATACAGTGGAGAGTAATAACATAAGTGCATTTACATACAATTTGGCTATATTCTAGCTACCAGGAAGAATGGAATAAACTAGAGTCTGTGGGGCTAAGCTACATTTCAGTCCAATTAGCTGCAGCAGAGTAGCAGCAATCTTTGGTTTGTGACTCCATTAAAGAGTCATGGGAGCACAAACTCTAGGCATGCCACCGCTCAGGTGTGTCTTTGTTCTAGTGGTGGATACTTAAACGTTGCTGAAAACTGGTGGGTCCACCATTTGTGGCACCACCAAATAGAGTCCTATTAACACAAATGGGATCACATGAAGCTTAAGTCCATCTGAATCCATTTCTTGGGTCAGTTTACTTTGAACGCTGCAAACCCCTCTCAGGTAGGATGTTGTCAATAACCTAAGAAAGAGTAGGGATAGCGAAACTGGAGCTCTGGCATGTCCTTCATCTCTCTTGGATATTTACTCAGGAAGTACCCCTCCTCCCCTTACCATGAGGGGAGAACCAGAGTGGTTAGCCCTGATCCTGCCAAATTGCCAGCCATTCCTCCTCTGCTGGAATAAATGGCCAATACATTACAGAACAGTACATAAAAATACATACAAAACATTTACAGATACCCCCAGGTCTGGAGTACTGCACATCAACTTACATAGCGGCATAATCAGAAGCTTCTCTAACAGAGTTCCAGGGCTTAGGAGGTTCCGGGTTAGCAAATCTTAGTGGTCCAACCGGAGGTTTTGCAAAAGGGACTCCATAAAACACATCAATAACTCTTGATGTTCCTTTTACTGGCACCGTAACACCCCGTAGCTGTCCATATTTCGTGGTCACTAGCGGCCTTTTATCATTTTGAACTATAAACAAAAACATTTTTTCTATTAATATTACTGCTGCCAATATTATATATGGTATATTGCCAGTATTATATATAGTATAGCACATATTCTCCTGTGGTTCTACAGTCAGCCAACACATTGAAAGGAATATGTTATCAGAAAATGATCTATAGTTTAAATTTTTTTTTTTTAATTTATATGGTGAATATTTTTTATTTTTATTTTTTTTTCTGTTCCCCTATCTTTATTTTAAAAAAATACAAATTTTACTTAAACAATAAATCATTTCTTATAACATTCATTTTTAAACCATCTGCCTACTATGTAGGCCTCTGGAATCACACCAAAACTGCTCTGACCCATCAAGGCCTCCACTCCACAAGGTCTTTGAAGGAGTCCTGGGGTATTTGGTATCCAGACAATAAGAGCAGATCCTTTAAAGAGGCTTTCCGGGATTTTAATATTGATGACCTATCCTAAGGATCATCAATATCAGATAGGTGGGGGTCTGACACCCGTTACCCTCGACAATCAGGTGGTTGAAGAAAAGCCCTATGTTCGAGCGCCGCCTTCCAGTCATTGTTTACCTGCTCGCCATTGACATCGCAGCGATGAGCAGTGTAATTACAAGGTGTCCCATTCATTTCAGTGGAACAGATCGTTCCCATTCAAGTGTATAGGAACGCAGCCTTCTCTTCAACCAACTGATTGGTGGCGGTGCTGGATGTCGGATTCCCGCCGGTCTGATATTGATGACTTATCTTGAGCATCAGGGGCGTAGTTATAGGGGGTGCAGAGGTAGCAGTCGCTACCGGGCCCAGGAGCCTGAGGGGGCCCAAAGACCCTTGTGCCGCATAAGAAGACACACAGAGCACTTAGGGAAGGGGGGCCCAAGCTGAACTCTTGCACCAGGGTCCATGAGCCTTTAGCTACGATCCTGCTGAGCATAGGTCATTAGTATTAAAATCCCAGAAAACACCTTTAAGCTCTGAAGTGAAGAGAAGTAAATCCTATATGACTGAATTCTTCAACAAATTAACTGAATAAGAGTGCTACCATGAAAGGGATGCTAGTCTGTAAAAATCTTAGCCTTGAATTACTTCAATACTGCTCCATAATAATAATAATCTAAGAATAATTATATAATAGAATTAATAAGAATATAACTACTATAATACTGCTCCTATGTACAAGAATATAACTACTATAATACTGCTCCTATGTACAAGAACAAAACTACTATTATATTGCCTTCTATGTACAAGAGTATAACTACTATAATACTACTGCTGCCTATGTACAAGAATATAGCTACTATTTTATTGCCTCCTATGTATAAGAATCTAACTACTATAGTAGTGTTACAATGTACAAGAATATAACTACTATAATACTGCTCCTATGTACAAGAATATAACTACTATAATACTGCCTCCTATGTACAAGAATATAACTACTATAATACTGCTCCTATGTACAAGAATATAGCTACTATAATACTGCCTCCTATGTACAAGAATATAACTACTATAATATGTATTGCAAGGGTATTTTTAAGTAACTGATTGGTTCTCCTCTTTAATTCTGTTTAATACTTTGTATAATAGTTCATAAGTTTCCCTTGTAATGCAGTGGGTTAGAGATAGTACCCATCCCCCATTGTGCTGATAAGACCACATTCCTGAGTGATCTCAGAGACATGCGTGATGCACATTGGAGGAGGGGCTAACAGATTAAAACTTTACTACTCACCTTGTCTCACCAGGCCTCCATTCTAGGTAGGATGTGAGTATGACTTACCCTATTTCTCTTGTACAACCTGGGGTGTCGGTCATGTGTTATAACGAGGTAGACAGCCATGGGTTATAGCATGATTGTCGGAGTTCCACCCCATTTAGGTTAGTGATGTTTATTTACTTTTTATTATTCAGAATGTGATTTCTTTGTGTTATTGTATATTTAATCACTTAGTAAATATATTTATTCACATTCAGCCTGTGTAAGCTTATTCATTCTCAAATCTTTGGAATTCACTTTACGTTACAAATACTAGCGCCTATGTACAAGAATATAACTACTATAATACTGCTCTTATGTACAAGAATATAACTACTATAATACTGTCTTCTATGTATAAGAATCTAACTAATATAAAACTTCCACAATGTACAAGAATATACTGTAACTACTATAATACTGCCCCCCCCCTATAATGCTGCCTCCAGTGTACAATGATATGACTAGCATAGGGCAATTCTCGTTATAGTAATATTGGTGGCTATGTTCTGGATTTACCTGTTGCTGTGCAGCACTATTACATGGGTTGTGTATTACTCCCTGGCATCCTGCCCTCTAGTATCTTGCACCCTGGTTCTCACCTGTTGTGATTGCTGTTAAAATGAAGGGACTGAGGAGCAGAATATACTGCAGAGTCGCCATGTCCTGTGTGCTGTAGTAACCAGTGGACGCTTCTCTTCCAGGTCAGAGTGTTAGATGCAGGAGGAGATCTGAGGTCACAAATAGTTAAATAGTTACTATTTAACAAACCACAGTATAATTACCGATCATTCAATGTTGTCATTATTTGCCAGACAAGACGGCTATGTATATTATACCATCACCCTGGCACCTGTCCTCGTGTAAGTCAAATGCCCTCCACCATCAAAGCATATATAGACAGAAAGACAATCAGATAAACCACAAAACATATGGAGGAGTGGTTAACCGCTACCACCATCTTCTGGTAAAAAAAGAAAGAAATATAGGTAGACAAAAACAGTGATGATGGCCATAAACTATATGGAAGCATATAAATTACTGACATACCACATGCACCAGAGTGCCTGAAATACTTGTTTGTGTATCGTTGCTGAACTTCCACAGACACTAGATCAGGGCGCATGCGCAGTATCAGGGAATGCATTCAATGTCTAAGATTGTGCACATACACGTGTGCTCATGAACATGGCCATTGCTGTTTTTGTGGTCTGCAAATTGCAGATCCGCAAAACACGGTTACCAGCAGTGTGAATTGTGCATTTTGTGGAATGAAATGGCCGCCCCCAATAGAACAGTCCCATCGTTGTTCGTAATGGGGACAAAAATCGGACATGTTGCTTTTTTTTTGCGGAACGGCCAATGCGGACATATGGACACGCAATGCACACAGAGTAATTTCCATTTTTTTGCAGCCCCATAGAAGTGAATGGTTCTGCATACAGGCCCCCCAACTTTTTTTCAGTTAGAGCTGTATTGGGAGCAACTGAGAAGAAAAGGATGTAATAAACCCTATTATAGTAATTGGCAAATCCTAAAAATCTCAGCACAACCATGGGATTAGTAGGAAGCTCCATATCATGGATGGCCTGTACCTTCCATGGATGATCCACTGGAGGTAATGGTGTACCATAAAAAGAAGCCACTCTCCACCTCAAACCCACTTTTCTCCATAAAATTCTGAAGGAAACATGGGGTCAGAATAGGAATATACAGGTCCTCACTAAAGTGGGACCATTTACCTCAGGCAAGTGTTTCTGGGGGACACATCTTGTAGTGCACAGCAGGTTACTAGGAGGAGGGGAACCTGTAATATGACACTAGAGTGGGGCCATTTACCTGTGTGAAGTGTTTCTGGGGAACACTTATTGTAGTGCACACCAGGTTACTAGGAGGAGGGACGTCCTGTAATATGACACTAGGATAGGACCATCTACCTCAGGGAGGTGTTTCTGGGGTACTTACATACCTCCTGACTTTTTGGACGGTCAAAGAGGGACATGTATCATTTTTCCTGTACACTTTAATAGTTTTTTTAGTGCACAATAGCAAAAAAAGTATCTGAATATAGAAATTTCTAAAATAAAATTGTATCAAATAATTAAATAATATACAAGGTGGGGTCAAATATAACGATAGGAACCAGACAAACACTTTCTTGATAAATATTGTAAGTGTAACAACGCAAATCTATATCTCAGATTAAAAAGAGGGACATTTAAGGCGAAGAGGGACAGAGGGAATGGGGTCCAAAAGATGGACACTTAGGAGGTCTGTTGTTATTGTAGTGCACACCAGGTGACTGGGAAGAAGGTCCAGTAATATGACACTAGGGTGGGACCATTTACTTCAGGGGAGTGTTTCAGGGGGATACATTGTAATGCACACCAGGTCGATAGGAGGAGGGGGTTCTGTGATATTTACTAGAGCGGAACCATTTACATGAGGAGAGTGTTTTGGAGGATACTTATTATAGAGCACACTAGGTAACTAGGAGGAGTGGAAACCTGTCATATACACTAGAGTGGGACCATTTACCTCAGGGGAGGGTTTCTGGGGGACACTTATTGTAGTGCAGACTGGGTTGCTAGGAGACGGGATATCCTGATCTCTATCATAGATTCATGGTCATAACTTATTGCAGATGACTGTATGGATAAATAATCTAATCCCACAGGGTACACATTAGATGTGCAGCAGGTTATTATCTCTCAGAGAGCAGGACAGTTACCTGACATGGGGCTTCACTTCTAGGCTAAGTGCCCCTAATTACCCTAATACAACAACCCTGCCTCGGAGAACCTTAGGAGACCAATTCATACAGCTTCATCCTCAGTCACACTAGGAGAGGAGATGATACTGACTATATAGGGTGACATCACCCCAGGGTTGTACTGGCCCAGTAGAGTACCACAGCATCCTCTACTGGGACCAGGCTCTTATACCGTAATGAAAAAACACTTAGCCTTTTTAAAACCTTATTGATGATATAAGGATTGAGCCTCAAGAATGATTTCTTCTGATGGAACCCCGGTCAGACACTGCATCACCCCCATCACTAGCCATTTTCCTACTGTCTACAACCTATATATACACAAGGCACACGCTACTGTTTCAGCTAGAAAAGGCAGAGAAAAGCAATCACACAGCATCTAGGGGTAACAGGGCCGTTGGCCTGGATCCCCCAGTGTATACACCACTATATACTGTATATTCAAATACCTGAGCCTGCATTCACTAAACAAATACTGTCCTAAAATGTCCACATAGATTGTTAAATGTTATACAACCGATGACTACCATCATTGCCACTGCCTATACACAGTCATTAGGGAAAGTCTTCCTTATGAGATACCTCAGATCTGTGCCTACTGATGCTGTATGAACTGTAACACCCATCATCCGTTCAGTAAAGAGAGATTCTGTTTATTGTCACCAAGCCGGACCTGGTCATTGACTCCACCACAATAGACCGGCCCTCCTCCCTTGCCCTTCACCATCTATTCCCCTAATATCAAGGTCGCCCCAGCCACCATCAGGCAGGAACCTCATGTCCAGGGTGTGCCCTGAGAGGAAGAAAGGTTGCGCCTCTCCATTTACTGTACTGCTCCGGAGAGTGTTGATGTGAGGACAGCCACCATCAACCACAACTACTCTTATCCTACCAGCTCGTCCCCTTGCAGGCCACTGCATTCATAGTGCAGTGCTTAGTATATAGAGTCAATGTTGGGATCATATTCTTCACAGTCACTGAGAGCATGAAAATGCTTCAAATATATCACGGAGGTCAGCAAGGGTCACACTTCCAATGCCCCTACGCATTTCAGAATACACTGATCAGGTATCCTCTGCATCATCAGTGTATGATGCAAAATCGGAGTGTTATTCTATTTAGGGGGATATTTTACAACATTCATCTGACTATACGTGGACATTGTGGGCAGTATTTGCACTGTGAGTGAAAGGTCAGTAATTGGAATATTAATATACTGCCATCTAAAATGTACAGATTACTGCTCTAATGTCCTGCGTTTCAAGGAGTTGAGCAGCAGCTGATGAGGCAGCACCTGGGTCATTCCGAGGACCTCTAAAGCTGAAGGAAATGATCTACACTTTGTAAAGCAAGATCTCCAGGCATAGACTAATTTATCAGAACCAGCATGAGTTATTCCAGTCTTGATGAGCCCTGCCCCCAATCCCCCCTCCCCCGAAGGAGGCATTCAATTTATCACGAGGCCTGCGCCTCCTCTGGCAGTCTGTGCACCAGACTGAAATCTACTCCATCTTCTAGCAGGCGTAGATTTCAGTCATCATTTACAGCAGTTTCTGGCATAAATGATGATAAATGTTCCAGATATTATGGCCCTGCCCAAACTTCAGCTGTCGCCATACTCATTTTCGGAAACTAGAGAGGGCGGCAAAAATCTCCAGATGCAACTAAGTTTAGGCATAATTGGGTTTTGTGTCTTTATTACACCAAAAGCAAATAATAGGGTGATGATAAATTTCCCCCGACAAAGACTGATGATCCACTCTGTGCAACAGAGTCTGAATAATTCCTACTTCTTGGGTTTCTTTAAGCCAATGACCTTGGCCTCAAAGAAAAATACAGTTTACAAACAAATTTCTTAAACCAAGTAGGATCCCCAGAAAAACAGTTTTGGAAATTTATATAAGGTTCAGGGAAACCCACAGGAGCAGCAGCTAGCAAATTCCGAGTGATCTGTTCCTGAGTTACTAAGCAAGGAAGAACATCCTGTGTCAAAGACTCAAAGACTGAATACTGCACAGGATTAGTGTGGGTCGGGTGTAATGTAACATCACTGGTTGTTCATAAGACTGCAGAACTGGACTTTGTCCATAGCAATTACCTTCATGAAGAACTAACAGTATGTGTTTCTACCGAGTTACTCCCAGGATTTACTGTAGGATCAAACTACACAATAATATAATAACAGTAACAAGAAAAAGTATAGGTAGCATGGATCAACAATGGCAGGAAAAAACAACACACAGAAATAAACCATTAGACGACAAGAACCAATGATGACCATAGATCAATACAGGAGACATGAGAGGATAACAGTATTCAAGTACAGAGAGATGAATGATATTAAACAGAAATAAGTACATTACAGAACTGACCCAGCAAGATGAACAAGATAAATCAAAACCAAGCAGAAAAGAGAAGCCACCAAAACAGAACACTAGGCTAATAGCAATGAAAGACACTAGAACCAGATACCAAAATCAAGAATCATATGCACAGAGCTTTCACTACACCTGACCCAGAAGCCCAGAAACCAAGAAAAAATCCTCCCTAAATGCTGAGCAAGCAAACTAGAATCAGGTGTAAGGCAGTTGCAGGGACATTTCAACACACTGATAGACTGGGAGCGGACGAGCTGGAAAGATGTAATTTGACAAGTGTATAGAGGCATCCAAGGACACATCTGTACGACACTGGCGTATTCATATTCCTATTGCCTTACATGTAAGTGAATATTCTTTATTCACCGGTAAAAATACTTTAAAGTGATTTTCCTGCCTGTAGGAATGTCAAAGTGCCTTAAAGTCAATTCGCAGAAAGTTCACAATGCCAATTTAACCCTTTCCCCCCTAAAACAAGCAGTGCTCAGGATTTGAATGCTGAGAACAGCTGCTTTAGTATTTAGTTTTAGACTCTCTTTGATCACAGAAGAAGCCATAATAATATTATACACTGATCAAAAAGCAGTAGCTGAACTTAGTAGAACTTTACCTTTTTATGCCTTTTTCTGGCAATGCTTCTGCTCCACACTCAGGTAAAAGCTTTAGAGAGGGACAGCCAGGCAGGGGGTCCAAACAGCCTACCTACAATTAAAGCTGCACTGCGCAGGAAGAATGAGGACAAAGCTCACCACCTGTGTAGTAATGGAGCAAGCCGAAGGGCAATGGTCATGAAAGAGCACAGACTACACAGACTGGTGGTGGGATACGCTGGCTTTAAGTGTGCAGCTGCCACTACACATAATATACTACACTTACAGAACTTGTCTTACAGGTCACGAAAGCACTAACACACTACATATTTTGTTGCAGAAATCTCCAAGACAGAAATTCCATTCTATTCATATGACTAGGGTGACAAGCACAGGGATTTCTGCAAGCCTCATTCAAATGAACAGAAATGATTTTCAGTTGCGGAAACCTCAGCAACAAATATTCAGCATGTGAATTCACTCTTAAAAATGATTCTTCATTTGTAAGCTACCTGCAGCAGCAGAATTGACCGACTATTGAATCTGCGACCCCCACCCCCACTAGAAAATTAGCATTTTTACGCCTGTTTCAGGCGTAGATAAAGGTCTAAATGTAAGACAGCTCAGAAGCTGGCTAACATTCAGAACCAGTGGAGGATCTCCCAAAGTTATGTAGAGGCCTGCGCTTCTTCATGACCTCGGTGGATCCACCGCCTACTTCTGGGTTTATTAAGACCGGCGTCTAAAATGGCGGTCTTAATAAATGTGCCACATAATTCATAAAATCATTTAATTGGGAAGTGGCACAAAAAGAAAAAAAGACCTGACAGAACAAGGTTTGAAGAAAATCAGACCAGACCTACAGCTTAGTACCATGCACCCATCAAAACCTTCTCACAATGATATCTTATCTTACCCACCCTTCCATCTTTTAATTTCGACCTGTAAACATATACATTTTTCAGACTGAAAATACGTGTCCACTCTAATAGGAATTTCAGCCGGGTCTGGGGGTACCTGGAATTTGTAGTTTGCGAGAATTATACTGCAGGAGTCCTCCAGTACACAGTAGACAACCCAGCACCTTTCTCCTGGGATCTCCTCCGTCCTGAAAGCAAGTTATGAGTTTAACATGATCTCTTGGTTAATCAAATGCAAAATCAAAATTAGAAACCACATCCAAATATGCTTAATTTTCCTCTGTATCACCAACATTTTCTTAAGTGTGATTATTGTACGTCTGAGCATTTGAACTGGCCAAAGTGTGTAATGTTTTTTAATTTTTGTGACCATTTCTGGTTCTTTAGGCTGTTACAGTTATCCTTCTGTAGTGTTGGTGATTCCATTACCTGATAGGGTTACAGTTACAAATGCCAGATCACTTTCCAGTGCTCTGCTAGAAAAAGAAAGCCCCCAGCTATTTTCATTAAAGTATGTGAACCTTCTGAACCTTCCAAAACCTTTATCAAACTTGTAGCACTGTGTGATGTCTATATACAGAATAACAGCAGATACTGAAGATTACACCCAGTTTAGGACAGGAGAAATAGTACTGTGCATTGTCCATATACAGAATAAGAGCAGATACTGAAGATTACACCTTTTACACGGGGCAGGGGAAGTGGTACTGTGCAGTGAAGTGTCCATATATAGAGAATAAGAGCAGATACTGAGGATCGCACCCATTATACAGGACAGGAGAAGTGGTACTGTGCAGTGTCCATTTATACAGAATTAGAACAGATACTGAGAATTACACCCAGTATACAGGAGATGAGAAGTGGTACTGTGCAGTGTCCATATATACAGATTAACAGCAGATACTGAAAATGACACCCAGTATACAGGACAGGAGAAGTAGTACTGTGCAGTGTCCATTTATACAGAATAAGAGCAGATACTGAGAATTACACCCAGTATACAGGAGATGAGAAGTGGTACTGTGCAGTGTCCATATATACAGAATAAGAGCAGATACTGAGAATTACACCCAGTATACAGGAGATGAGAAGTAGTACTGTGCAGTGTCCATATATACAGAATAAGAGCAGATACTGAGGATTACACCCAGTATACAGGACAGGAGAAGTGGTACTGTGCAGTGTCCATATATATAGAATAAGAGCAGATACTGAGGATTACACCCAGTATACGGGAGATGAGAAGTAGTACTGTGCAGTGTCCATATATACAGAACAAGAGCATAATACTGAGAATTACACACAGTATACAGGACAGGAGAAGTGGTACTGTGCAGTGTCCATATATACAGAATAAGAGCAGAATACTGAGGATTACACCCAGTATACAGGACAGGGGAAGTGGTACTGTGCAGTGTCCATATATACAGAATAAGAGCAAATACTGAGAATTACACACAGTATACAGGACAGGAGAAGTGGTACTGTGCAGTGTCCATATATACAGAATAAGAGCAGATACTGAGAATTACACCCAGTATACAGGACAGGAGAAGTGGCACTGTGCAGTGTCCATATATACAGAATAAGAGCAAATACTGAGAATTACACACAGTATACAGGACAGGAGAAGTGGCACTGTGCAGTGTCCATATATACAGAATAAGAGCAAATACTGAGAATTACACACAGTATACAGGACAGGAGAAGTGGTACTGTGCAGTGTCCATATATACAGAATAAGAGCAGATACTGAGGATTACACCCAGTATACAGGACAGGAGAGGTGGTACTGTGCAGTGTCCATATATACAGAATAAGAGCAGATACTGAGGATTACACCCAGTATACAGGACAGGAGAAGTGGTACTGTGCAGTGTCCATATATACAAAATAAGGGTCAGTAGTTCAGGGTCCGCATCCGTTCTGCAATTTTGTGGGATGGGTGCGGACCCATTCATTTCAATTGGGCCGCAAAAGATGCGGACAGCACACAGTGTGTTGTCCGCATCCATACTTCTGTTCTGCAGCCCCGCAAAAAAGAAACGGCATCTACTATTCTTGCCTGTAATCGTGGACAATAATAGGGATTTCTATCACAGGGCCGGTCATGCCCGGTGTGAAAAATGCAGAACGCACACGGCCGGTATCTGTGTTTTGCAGATCCTCAATTAGCACACCACAAAACCCTTGCAGACATCTCATTGGACCCTTAGGTCCTCGGACTGGCCCACCAGAATATCAGATGATCCTCCGGTGGGCCCAGGCTCTGACAATAATTGACTCCTAGTACACCACAGAGGGTGGGCTCTCAGAATAATTTCCTTTTGGTGGGCCCAAGGGACTTCAAGGCGACACTGACCCTGAAACTGGGACTAGTTGTATTACTGTGCACTTGGGCTAAACAGTAGATTGGGACATTTATCTGTTACACATCGCCATTTGGTTCAGCAAAATGGGAGGTATCTGTGGGCACCCTCAGCCACTGCTCTATATCATGCTGACAGTAGAAACTGAAACCAGATCGTACACCTCGTGATTTTCTATGCATTTTGGATGTAGTTTTATCTACACCATCTGAATACACCCTAATGATTGTGAAAAAAAGTTTCAAAATTCCATAAAAGTAAACTTTATTAAGAACTCCTCTCGATGTTTGGTTCTTTCATGTGTAGGAAGCTTCTTTGTCAGGATCTACAGCTCTGTGCGATCACCTCCAACTGCTTTCTGGTACTGAATTTTCTCTGAAAGGATCTCGGTCCAGAACTTGTACTTTCTCTCCTTCAACTTTGAAGAAAATTTCAGCTTTACATTCATATAGTGTTCTTCTGTGCCGTACTGTGGTCATCTTGTGTGGTCGGGACTATTGGGGTTCCTGCAGTGAACAATGTGGAATTATAAGTAATGAGCAGATAAGGTGACAGCAGCAAATGTGTGGTCATTCTTGTTCAGGATTATGGCCTTACCCAGTCATGGCAAAATTTGCCCAATATTTCATAACGTTCTTGCTCAGGTCTTTCTCTTCAGGGGTTGCAGGTCCTGAGAAAGAAGACATCACTATTACTAACTGACCTACAATTCTCACAGCAGCACAAATCTTCTTCCTATCCTGATAGTTTGTTACAATGTATCAGTGCAGTTAAAATGTGTCAGTCTAAAGTCCAAGCTATTTACTTTAAATACAATTGTAGCAAATTCATAGCCATGTGACAAGGACAAGGTCAGGAGGATTTGTCAGTTTATGAATGTAAATGAGACAAGTGCATAGAGGCACTCAAGGACATATCTATACGACACTGGCATATTCATATTCCCATTGCCTTGTTCAGGAGGGAAGTGTTATTAATAAGAAACAGAACACAAGAACAAGGGGGCACAATCTGAGGTTAGTTGGGGGAAAAATCAAGAACAACATTAGAAAATATTATTTCACTGAAAGAGTAGTAGAAGCTTGGGACAAACTTCCAGCAGAGGTGGTTGATACATCCACAGTAACTGAATTTAAACATGCCTGGGATAAACATGTATCTATCCTAAGATAACAATAAAAGGATAATAAAAGGGCAGACTAGATGGACCAGGTGGTCTTTTTCTGCCGTCAATCTTCTATGTTTCTATGTTTCTATGTAAGTTAATATTCTTAATTCACCGGTAACAATGCAGTAAAGTGATATTTCAGCCTGCAGGATGTCAAAGTGCCTCCAAGTCAATTCGCAGAAAGTTCACAATGCCAATTGAACACTTTCCCTCCTAAAAAAAGCAGTGCTTGGGATTTGGGTTGTGCATAAGACTGCAGAACTGGACTTCGCCCACAGCAATCACCCTTATGAAGAACTAACAGTATGTGTTTCTACTCAGCTACTCCTAGGATTTACTGTAGGGTCAAGCTAAACAATAATATGATAACAGTACCAAGAAAAAGTATAGGTAGCATGGATCGACAATGGCAGGAAAACAACCCACAGAAATAGACCATTAGATGACAGGAACCAATGGTGACCATAGATAAAGAAGATGGCAGTCCAGCAATACAGGAGACCTGAGAGGATAACAGTATTCAACTACAGAAAAGCGAATAACATTAAACAGAAATAAGTACATTACAGAACTGACCCAGCAAGATGAACACGATAAATCAAAACCAAGCAGAAAAGAGAAGCCACCAAAACAAAACACTAGGCTAAGAGCAATGAAAGACACTAGAACCACAGGTCTAAGGATACACTGATACAATACCAATAAACTAGAATATGATACAGAAATCAAGAAACAAATTCACAGAGCTTTCACTACACCTGGCCCAGAAGCCCAGAAACTCTGGAGATTTAACCCTTTCTACCCCGGAGGTTTTTTCGGTTCTGCA
Source organism: Rhinella marina (assembly GCA_900303285.1). NCBI lineage: Eukaryota > Metazoa > Chordata > Amphibia > Anura > Bufonidae > Rhinella > Rhinella marina. The sequence continues at coordinate 79,059 of ONZH01002764.1, forward strand.
TTTTCGTTTTGCGCTGCCTGCCTTCAAACAGCCATAACTGTTTTATTTTTCTGTTCACATAGCTGTATGAGGGCTTGTTTTTTGCGGGAAAAGTTGTACTTTCCAACGCCACCATTTAATATTGCATATGGTGTAGTGGGAAGAGGGAAAAAAATTCCAAATGGGGTGAAATTGCAAGAAAACCGCTATTCCGCTACAGTTCTACGGGTTTCTTATTTACAGCGTTCGATGTGCATTAAAACTGACTGGTTACTTTCATTCTACTGGTCAGTGCGAATCCGGCAATACCTAATATGTATAGTTTTTCCTGCGTTTAGATGGTGATAAAATAATTAGAAAGTTGCCCTTTTTTTTTTTTTTCCTTGTCTATCTTGACCCCTATAACTTTTTGGTATTTATGTGTACAGAGCTGTATGGGGGCTCATTTTTTGCGGGGCGGTCTGAAGTTTTTATTGATACCATTCTGGGGTGTGTATGACTTTTTGATCACTTTTTATTTAATTTTTTTTAGAAAAAAAAAAGCGACAAAAAACGGCGAATCGCCATTTGGACGCTTTTTTCCGCCACACAATTCGCCATATTGAATTTTTTTTTTATATTTTAAAAGTACGGGCGTTTTCAGTCACGGTGATACCCATGATGTCTATATTTATTGTTATTTAGGTATTTATTTTTTACTTATACAGAAAGGGGGGTGATTTGAACTTTTATATCTTTTTTATTTTTTATATATTTTTTAACATTTTTTTTAAATTTTTCTGTGATTATTTTAAAGCTAAAATATCATCTGATCTATTGTGTTTTGTTTTTTTTCTTTATGAGCAATCATGGATTTACTAGATGCAGTTAAATCCATGAATTGCTCATTTCTTATCCTGGCCTGCCATCTAGTGGCCAGAAATAAGAATTGCAGTTTGAAAACTGTAATCCTCACCAGCGAGGATTATAGTTTTCATAAGGTGTACAGACACCCCGATTGGCCAACCGGGGCGTCTGTGCACCACCCGGAAGCGTAGGCTTCCGGGTTCAGACGCATCCTGATGCCGTGATCACGTGTGATCACGGCATCAGTAAGGCCCTGGAAGTCGCTGCCGACAAAGGTGAGAAGCGGCAAGTCTCTGCTGTTAGGAACAGCAGAGACTTGCCGGCCATGACGCCCGCCGCACCCGCGAGTGGGCGTCATGTCCCCGCACCGCCCGAGCGCCGTACATGTACGGCGCCGGTCGGGAAGGGGTTAAAGGAAGGCTAACCAAGAAAAATCCTCTCTAAATCCACAATGCTGAGCAAGTGAACTAGAATCAGGTGTAAGGCAGTTGCAGGGACATTTCAACACACTGACAGACTGGGAGCGGACGAGCTGGAAAAATGTAATTTGACAAATGTATAGAGGCACACAAAGATATATCTATACAACACTGGTGTATTCATATTCCTATTGCCTTACATGTAAGTGAATATTCTTAATTCACCAGTAACAGTACAGGAAAACGATATTCCTGCCTGGTAAAAAAGCAGTAGCAGCACTGGAAATGGAAATGCTTCTGCTCAGAAAAATTATGTTTAAATTGTTTAAATTTAATAGTCATAAGGGGTTACAGTTTCTTTGCATTAAAGCTTCTTTTTGTGTAGGGCCAGAATAAAGAAAGTTTCCCAGATGCTGGTCAGTGGCCGTTAGCTTGCGGTTAAGCTAAAGGAAGTCCATCTGTCACGTGTGATATTGTAACTGATGCTTTATGCCCAGATATAACAATGTGGTGAGAACTGTCAATTACGGCTTGAAAGTATGGGAAGTATGCATTCTGTCCAAATGTTAGACTCTGACTTGATAAAAGAAAAACTTGCATAACAAAGATTTAGATAGGGACAGAGAGGCAGGGGGTTCAAATAGCCTACATACAATTAAAGAAATGAGGACAAAGCTCACAACCTGAATAGTAGTGATGATCGAGCACCCCGATGTTTGGGTGCTCTGGCCGAACACTGGGTGGTGCTCGAGTGCATGGTCGAGCACCCGAGTATAATGGAAGTCAATGGGAGAAGACCGGCACCCCCTGCTCTGCAGAGGGGAGGGTGTATGGTCCATAGGGAAACGTGATAAAATGTTGGAAACAACACTGAAATGGTTAGGGAACAGCACGGGGAGGATGTCTGGATGCATCTTGGACACCGAAGTCGCTGATATTAACAATGATGTCCGACTATTACGCCACTTTTACGGAATGACAATAATATCCCCAAAAAACGAAGATAACATCAATTTTAAAAGGAAATATTGTTAGGAAAAAAATATTTACTTGTACGTAAAGCGCAAGTGCTGCCAAAAATTACAAGGGAGAGGCACTCCGATACAACCGGTATATCACATAAAGGAGGGCCTCATTCACATTGTGGTACAATTGTTCATGACATGGGACTCCTACACTCATAAAGCTTATGCACAAAGGGAAAGGGCTGCCAAAAATTACAAGGAACAGGCACTCCAATACCCCCTTTATTACACATAAAGGAGTGCATCAGACACACCCTGGAAAAATTCGGATTGATGGCCTGCTGCTGACACTCAAAAACAATAGGGGTGACGTGCTGCAGCTGAGCTGACCGTGTAAAACATTACAGGTGACATGCAGCAGAGCTGACCTTGTAAAAATTTATGGGTGACATGCAGCAGAGCTGACCGTCTAAAACACCGTGGTTAAGGGCCTGCTGGTTAGCTAACCGTCTAAAATATTATGGTTCTGGCCCAGCTGGTGAGCTGACTGTCTAAAAAATGATGGTGCAGGGCCAGCTGGTGAGCTGACCATGTTAAAAATTATGGTTCTGGCCCAGCTGGTGAGCTGACCGTCTAAAAAATTATGGTGCAGGCCCAGCTGGTGAACGTCGAGGGCAGCCTAAGCAGTTTCATATGATGGAGGATGAGGAGGAA
>ONZH01002765.1:0-23610 GCA_900303285.1 Rhinella marina
TTACATCCGCAAGCAAGTGTGGATACAATGCGTTTTTCGCTGATGGTTGATAAGAGATGTTGTTTGTAAACCTTCAGCTTTATCACACGCGTGAAAAACACATCAAAACGTATTGCACCCGTGCGGGAAAAAACTGAACAATTGAACGCAATCGCAGACAAAACTGATTGAACTTGCATGCAAAATGGTGCGAGTTTCACTGAACGCATCCAGACCTAATCCGTCACGCTTGTGTGAAAGAGGCCTTAGGCTACGTTCACACAACCATATTTTTTGTCCACATCAGATCCAATTTTCTTTTTCCAGACTGCACATGGACCCATTCAGTTCTATGGGGCCAGCAAAAAATGCAAACAGCACACGGATGACATCTATGTGCTGTCCACATCCGTGTGACCATAACACAACTGACAGAACATGCCCTATTGTTGTCTGTTATGAAGACAAAAACAGGGCCAGCCTTAGGTGGTAGGGTGCCCTGTTCAAAATTGCCCTTAGGCACCCCCTCCCTTCGCAGTTTTATAATGTTAGTTTTTGTGACTTTTGTTCATATGTCTAGCTTAGTTTCTGCAGGCCATCCTAGGTAAAATATTGAAACTGCTGTCCATATTGGTAATTTTTATGATTTTCTAATATACACTTCCATAAACAGAAACCTTGTAATAACAACCTAACATGAATGAAATGCATAAGAAGTAAAATGGAAAATAATTATCACCTGTTCATTTTCTATAATAATAAGCATTTTATTCCAACGTCATCTAGGATGACAGAAGACAGTTTTCATATACAGGACCGCCATAAACAGTCTATTGCATAATGCATATATGAAAAATACACACTGTAACTTTAGAGGGGTTGTCCCAACTCATCCAATATAAGAGATACCGAATGCATCCGTGTTCCCAGCATTCCAGTGTGATAAACGCTGAGGGAGGGATTTATCATCCCTGTATGCATGTTTTCTGGCTTACAAAAATAACCTAATTTCTGAGCAGTCGCTAGTTTGCTCAAGAACTTGCTCATTTTTGCTGTTTCTGCACCGGCCGTTCCACTTCTGAAAAAGTGGGTGTGGCTTGGTGTACTAATTAGTGTGGCCTCAGCTCAAGCCAGATTTACTACAGTCTATCCAACTTCCATAGCCAGGGGCGTAGCTAAAGGCTCATGGGCCCTGGTGCAAGAGTGCAGCTTGGGCCCCCGTCCATCAGTGCTTAGTGTGTTTTCTTATGCGGCACAAGTGTCTTTGGGCTCCTTTAGGCTCCTGGGCCCGGTAGCGACTGCTACCTCTGCACCCCCTATAGCTCCACCCATGTCTGTAGCCTATATTGTAGGGCAAACCTATACCACCTCCGTGGTGGAATAGACCTGAAGCCACTTTAAAGAGGGGAAATTCTGCACAGGCAGATATACAGTATGAGGAGGCTTATGCCTCTTAATAAATCTGCCTATCTGGACAGGCAGCGGATTTCACTTAAAGGGGTTGTCCGGGTTCAGAGAAGAACCCGGACATACCTGCAATTTCACCCAGGCAGCCTGCCTGAAGAGGACATCGGAGCATCTCATGCTCCGATGCCCCCCCTTGCCCTGCGCTAGATCGCGCAGGGCAAGGTCTCTTGTTTTGTAAATACTCGCTGCCGGGCGGGTACTTCCGCCTGGCAGTGAGTTCGGTGACGTCACCGGCCTTAATGGGCCGGCTTTAGCGCTGCCACTAGCCGTTTTACTGGCTAGGGCAGCGCTGAAGCCTGTCCATCAGCGCCGATGACGTCACCGACTCACTGCCGGGCGGAAGCCTCTGCCCGGCAGGGACCGGTACGTCACCGGAACCCGGCGAAATTCCTTTGCCCTGCGCTAATTAGCGCAGGGCAAAGGAGGGCATCGGAGCATAGGATGCTCCGATGCCCTCTTCAGGCGGGCTGCCTGGGTGAAATTGCAGGTATGTCCGGGTTCTTCTCTGAACCCGGACAACCCCTTTAAGAATGGCATGAAAAACACTGGTCCTTCGTACATCTCCCCCTAAGTGTTTCCACATTTCTGGGTAAAAACATTTAACAAAATACCGAGTATGTCCATGACTTCCCATTTCCAATGTTCTGATATAAGTACTGAGAATTTCCCTCCAATTCTTGATCCAATATGATAAGTATTGAGTATTGAGAGTGTCCCTGGTGACCCAATGTTTTAAGTACTGACCGTTTCCCTGTCCCTTGAGATCCAATGTGATGTAAGTACAGAAAGTGTCCAGGTTCCTCCTGGCCATCCACTGTGATAATTACTATGAGCTTCCATGTCATCAGTGATTCAATAGGATAAGTACTGGGAATGTCCCTGGTCATCCTAAAAATACTGGGTGTCCATAGCCAAACGGTGTGATAATTCCTGAGCGATTCCTTGTCCATCTGATGTGACAAGTACTGAAAATATTTCTGGCTGTCCCGTATCATAAATTCAGTGTGTCCATGTCCTTGATGATTCAGTACGAATACAGTAGAATGTATTCTTTATCACATAATCCATTTTGAAAAAATTGTATACTGATAGCCATTAATGCTACTTAAAGGGGAAGAAAGGAAGACACATATGAGACCCTGCAAAGTTCAAGCCTTCAGGACAATGCACTTTAGTGATCACAGAGGGATGAAAAGAAGGAGTATTTTCTCTGCTTCCACAAACAAATAACAGAGAGTGAAAGAAAGAAATTAGAACAGGGATAGTAATAGCATCTCACTACGAAAAGTAATGTCAAAACCACCTCACAGACAAGAAACAAGGCCTATGGGTTCAGAAATGATAGTTTCTCACAGTGAGATAGTTTCAGATTTATGCGAATAACAAAAAAGTTTTTGAGACACAAACAAAACAAAGACTTAAATATCAGGCCTGTATATTAGAACAACACCATGACTACCATTACTAACTCCACTACTGTCACTGAATATAAACAGTATATATTACCCAATATTGCCAATTATATTAGTATACAAGGGACAAATAATACAGTCTTAGTAAATATTACTAACACAATGACTGAATAATACCACCATACTGTCATTATAGAGAATACAATAAACACAGACCCATATCACCCCCATACAGTGAACATACTATATAGAGATAGATATCAGCTATATAGACGGTATAGTGTAATTGATTACCGTTACATCCAGTGACTCCAGAAGACGTCTTCACTATTCAGTCTTTCCTTTTGTTTTCCATTTGGTTCAGACCTCCATGTCAACTTCTCCTAGCCATGAGTCGCCTCTTCAGCATCTGTCAGACAAACATCTTAGAATCTGCATTTTCCAGCATCCTGATCACCTCTACAACAATCTCCTCAGGCTATAGCCCCCAAAACTTCAATAATACCCCGCCACACACACATACACACTGGTAGGCAAGTATGTCATTCCCATTACTGCCAGTAACACCCCCCCTTCATTCATTCCCATTAGGCCAGTAACATCCCCCCTCCATTCATTCCCATTAGGCCAGTAAACACCCCCCCCCCCCCCATTCATTCCCATTAGGCCAGTAACATCCCCCCTCCATTCATTCCCATTAGGCCAGTAACACCCCCCCCATTCATTCCCATTAGGCCAGTAACATCCCCCCCTCCATTCATTCCAATTAGGCCAGTAACACCCCCCCTTCCATTCATTCCAATTAGGCCAGTAACATCCCCCCCCCATTCATTCCCATTAGTACCAGTAACAGAATCCCCACCCCCCCCCCATTAATTCCCATTAGTGCCAGAATTAAAAAAAGAAAGAAAGGAAACAAAACAAATACTGCAAATGCTTACCTACACTCCCGCGCAGAGCCTCCGGGCCTACATCTCCGCTCACAGTCGCCGATGAATGACGTCATCGGCGCCTTTGCCGGAGGTCACGCTGCTACAGGAAGAGCTGCATGCGCATACAGCAAATAGCAGCGCTGGACACCACGGCGCAGCATGGCAGCAGCTGATCCTATTCCTGACGGCGCCCCCCTTAATAGTCTGGCAGCCGGTGCCCTGCGCTGATACAGCAGATAGCAGCGCTGGACACCACGGCGCAGGGGCACAGCACGGCAGCAGCTGATCCTATTCCTGCCGGTGCCCCCTCAATAGTCTGGCGGCCGGTGCCCTGTGCGACCGCACAGGTCGCACATAGCTAAGGCCGGCCATGGACAAGAATACGCAATACGCAAAAGGGGCGAGATGTACACAGACAGCATGCGTATCTTGCAGATCTTTGATTTGGAAACTGCAAAATGTGTACAGTCATGTGAATGTAGCCTTAGGTGGAACCCAGTGCATCCCATTATAAGCCAGTGGTGTCCATGGAATGACTGGCACAGTGTTATCACACCTGCTATGAACAGAAGCTACAACGCAGACATGAACACCACAGAACATACCATCCATTCAAATAAATGGACGTCCAGGTCATGCATGGAGCTAGTGTCCCCAGGCAGGAACTCTGGTGGTCCTAGAACATATGGGTAAGGGGGTTCTGGTATGACAACCCCCTTTAAAGATTTTTAAGACTTGGCGACTACCACTGTAGGACCTACAATAGATTGTCACCACATCTGCTGCTACTCCTGGACTCTGTACGTGCATTAAGTTGTGCTTCAACTACAGCACCCAGCAGCAACGTACTGATGAATGCGAGGTTATACTTCCACGTGAAAGCTCCAAGACTACAATACCCGGCAATCCTCTCTTCATCCGAAGCTCACGTGACTTAAGACAGCTTTTTAATTGGTAGTTTCTAAAGGACTACATTTCCCGGCAGCCCCCGCCTTACGCCCCGCCCACTACAGGAGACGTGCGGAATGTCACTGTACATATAGCGCTGTCACCCGGCTGCTCCTGGCATTAGAGCTGATGATTATGTCGCTGCAGGTTGTATTGAGGGCCGGTCGGGCTGTGCGGGGCAGGCTCCCGCTGTCCTCTATGTGTCATGGTGCCCGGGCAGTGCACGGCACTGCTCTGCGCTCCACTGGGCGCCGGTCTCTACTGGTGGCGGCGGGGGCCGCGGTAACTGCCGGGCTGGTGGCGGGGTACAGTCACCTGCAGCGGGCGGACATGGCCTCGGTGGACCACGGGGAGGATTTGGATAAGCGAGTGGCTCAGTTCATGGCTCCTCCAGTCACCGAGCTGGAGAAGCTGCGGCGGAGCGGGGGCGACATGACGACCCGCATGGAGCTACTGATCATGGAGGCGCAGTCGGAGGTGTGCCGGGCGCTGGAGGAGGCGGACGGGGGAGCCGGCTTCACTGTGGACCGCTGGCAGAGGACGGAGGGTGAGTGCTGGGCGGTACTACAGGTACCAGTCAGTTTAAAGATCAGGTGCTATTCCTCTGTTATTCCCCTTGGAAATATATGACTAATGGACAGCTGGGTGTTACCAGTTGGGGGCATGCCCCTACACACTTTGACACTGTCCATTCAGAGCTGACCCTATCAGATTGTGCAGGGACACGCTCCCTTAAAGGATAGGGGTTGCTTCTGATTGGAGGGGGCCCTGTTCCCCCATATGAATGGAGCAGCAGGTTGTGTTTGTGCTGCTCCATTCATTCTGAATAATAGCCTGGAGAGAGCTGAGGTCAGGCGTCGTCTATATTTATGGGTATTGGGGTGGCGGCAGACTTGGGTGACCTCTGCTCCGTTCAGATGGGAGAACACAGAGCTCCAGTGCTCGGCAGGGGCCCCAACAGTTGGACCACCATGTTTCCTTATCGCCTGTCCACAGTATGTTTTGTGGTACAACCCCTTTAATGGAGCGTGTCCCCCACTAAATCTGATACAGCTGGGAGTGGGCAGAGTCAAAGTGTGAAGGGACATGCCCCTTGTGAATTTAGTCATACATTTCTAGGGGAGTAACAGCGTGGGACAACGTAGAGTTATTTGGCCAAGTTGCTTTCTGGCATCTGCTGGCAAAATACGTTGGTATCCAGTAGTATTTTGCCAGACAAAAGCCGGTAAGCTGAAGGATCCCATTATAGGGGATCAAGTGGGCCCGGTGGTGTCCCGCTCCTTTGCTGGAACAGACTACTGGACTACTGCACTCAGATGTGAACCTGGCCTTACATAAGTCTGTGGATAGAGCTGGTGTACTGCCGCGTGCTGGAGTCACTGCTGCTGTGTCACTACCATTGTCCCTTCGGGGCACGGTGGGAATCTCTGCATTTCCCGATTGGAAGGTTTGTGATGCTTTGAGTTACTGGAGTCACTTTTCTCCTCAGTATTCACTTCAGTCACATGTAATATTCAGTCCCTTTGTACCTTAACCCTAAACCAGAAGGCGGAGATCTGTCCAGACATTGCTCCATAGACCAGTTACCTGTGCCAGCCGTGGCCTCCATCATGTAGCACCATAAACTCGAGATCTTCTCAGAAGGTCGTCCTCTAGGCATTGCTAGATTTGATGATGCGTCTTTGTGCCTCCTTGTTCCTGCCTTTTGTGAATGCGGCTTTAGGTTTTCTTCTCGATTTCTTTGCAGGTGGCGGAGGAGTTAGCTGTGTCCTCCAGGATGGCAACGTCTTTGAGAAAGCTGGAGTCAATGTGTCGGTGGTCCACGGCTACCTGTCAGAGGAGTCCATTCAGCAGATGAGAAGCCGCGGGAAGGATCTGAAAACTAAGGATGGTAAATAGCAGAAGCGCCCTGAGAAGTCGGTCACCTTGTCTGCGGCTTTACAGCTAAGGAGCAGATTTGTGGCAACGTGTCTGTATTTCCAGGGCAGACGACAAGTTAAAGCCGTGGAGCGCAGCCCTCCACCATATCACAGATCTCTATGAAGAGCGGACATCCATCATATATAAGTTTTTATAGCATCCCTCTACCTGGTTCCGCAATAGTGCAGCCTGTTGTGGGAACCATGGAGGTCTGGTGATTGGTGGGCTTCTGTATACACTATACATTCTCTCCTGTGCCCCCAATAATGAGTTCAAGGGGTCCTTCAGTGGTGGTGCTCAGTCACTATTTTCAAGATAACTGATGACTGTCCATCAATGGAGACCTTTAGATAGTCAAGGTGGAAAGGAGATAAGAGGAGCCTTTTATGATCTGCTGTAAAGAGTGTATGTACGAGGCCTGCACATATGTATATACGGTAGATATTACACACACATACTGTCAGTATAAGGCTTAATTTACACGACCGTATTTTGTTTCTGTGTCCCTTCCATTTTTTTGCGGACCATATGTGGAACCATTCATTTCAATGGGTCCGCAAAAAAAACGGAAGGTACTCCGTTTGCATTCCGTTTCCGTATGTCCGCATTTCCGTTCTGCAAAAAAGATAGAACATGTCCTATTCTTGTCCGTTTTGCTGACAAGGATAGGCATTGTTACAATGGACCGCAAAAAAAATGGAAACACGGATGCCATACGAAACGTCATCCGTTTTTTTTTGCGGATCCACAATTTGCGGACCACAAAACAAATACGGTCGTGTGATTGAAGCCTAATATTGCCATAACAGTTACATGCAGTAACATAGTTTATAAGGCTGAAAAAAGACATCTGTCCATCCAGTTCGGCCTGTTTTCCTACAAGTTGATCCAGAGGAAGGCAAAAAAAACCCTGTGAAGTAGAGGCCAATTTTCCTCACTTTATTGTAAAAAATTCCTTCCCGACTCCAATCAGGCATCAGAATTACTCCCTGGATCAACGACCCCTCTCTAGTAACTATAACCTGTAATATTATTACCCTCCAGAAATACATCCAGGCCTCTCTTGAACTCTTATAGTGAACTTACCATCACCACCTCCTCAGGCAGAGAGTTCCATAGTCTCACTGCTCTTACCGTAAAGAATCCTCTTCTATGTTTGTACAAACCTTCTTTCCTCCAGACGCAGAGGATGTCCCCTCGTCACAGTCCTGGGGATAAATAGATTGTGGGAGAGATCTCTGTACTGACCTCTGATATATTTATACATAGTTATTAGATCTCCCCTCAGTCATCTTTTTTCTAAAGTGAATAACCCTATGTTTGATAATCTTTCTGGGTACTGTAGTCCACCCATTCCTGTTATTAGTTGCCCTCCTGAACCCTCTCCAGCTCTGCTATGTCTGCCTTGTTCACAGGAGCCCAGAACTGTACACAGTACTCCATGTGTGGTCTGACTAGTGATTTGTAAAGTGGCAGGACTATGTTCTCATCACCGGGCATCTATGCCCCTTTTGATGCAACCCATTATCTTATTGGCCTTGGCAGCAGCTTTCTGACACTGGTTTCTACAGCTTAGTTTGCTGTTCACTAAAATTCCTTATTCCTTTTCCTTGTCAGTGTTTCCCAGTGTTTTACTATTTATTAGTGACATGCATTAGTCACATGCAGTACTACATATGGCCATTACTGTGGCCGTGGTCAGCAATCTACCTCGTTATGGGGGCTCCATTTCAAGCGTGCACTTAAGTGCCAGTCTCCCTCATTTGCACGGTTACTCTCCATTATAGTCTATGGGAGATACAGACCAGAGCACGCCCCTGTGATGTCCTGTCTCCTGTTCACTCTAACAGCCATCGGCCACTTCTCTTCGTTTCGGTGAAGAGTTCCCACAGAACCAGAATTGCTGATAGAGCTGTATAGACCGGGTGCAGGGGGAGCACCTGTTGGTCACCGGGTGCCCACCACAGGTTTACAGTTTATATTGGATTGTGTGACATGTCTGCCCAGACTTGGCCCCCATGAGGCCACGGGCACGTCCTGTACTGGTTCCCGCTCACTTTGTAGGACTCCTAGTAATGTTTGGCTCAGGTGTAATCATTTTTTTTTCTCCTTCTTCTAGGAAAGCTGCCCTTCACTGCAATGGGAGTAAGCTCTGTCATTCATCCTAAGAATCCGCACGTTCCCACCATTCACTTTAACTACAGATACTTTGAAATTGAGGAGGCAGACGGTAAGTGTGAAGAGAACCAAGGTGACGCGTAGAGGCCATGCCCCCACCTGCCATGTTTAGGCTGGAGTGACACTCGCCGCATTACATTTTAATTAGGATTTTGACACCTCTGTGTTTGTGGCGGCCCAACATTGACCTCGATGAAGAGTAAACATGGCAGGAAGGTGCGTGCACCTTGGCAGGGTCCGGCCACGTTTAGCAGGTCTGTGTGGATCTGGTGCTGTTCATGGTGCAGAAACACCACGGGTTCTCCACAGATTTCACAGTCCGCATCACAAAGGGTAAAATCCTCAGCAGATATCTGCAACATAAAGTGACATGCTGTTGATTCAAAGGGGCAGAAGTACTAAAACTGGTCTTGGCATAAAGCCCATCGGGGCAGAAGGCACCAAATATATGAGGAGGTACAGGCCTGTTAATAAATATGGTGCATCTCCACGCAGCCCATGCGCCAGGTGTTCATACCTGTAGGTTTCTCTTGTGAATGATGGTAAATATGTCAGGCTATGGGAGATTTCTCATCCACACTCTGCGCAGAGTCCGCACTGGAATTCCTATCACTTGAAATGCAGTGCAGATTTTCATGGAAATATAAACCGTTTTAGGTGAGGTGGAAAAAAAGTTGCAAATTTTGACATGTGCCATGTTTTAGGCCATAATTTGCAATTTTTTTTTTTTTAATGTCTCAATAGTGGCATAAAACTGTTTATATTTCCATGAAAATCCACAGCGCATTTCAAGTGATAGGAATTCCAGTGCGGACTCTGCGCAGAGTGTGGATGAGAAATCTCCACTTTACTGCTGCTGTAAATGCTCTGGATTTTGCACACACAATTCTGCCGTGGAAAATCAGCAGAGTTATGTTGCGCATGGTTGTGCCCTGATGCCTACGAGTACTGACGTCTAAGGGAACAGCCACACAAGCCATAAGCGATTTTCCTGCACGCATGCAGAAAAACAAAGTGACAAGTGAGGCTACTTTCACACTTGCAGGATCCGTTTGTAAGATCCGCCCAGGCTCTCACGAACAGATTCATCATGATAATAAAACCGTCTGTATCCGATCTGAATGGATCCGTTTGTATTATCTTTTACATTGCCAAGACGGATCCGTCTTGAACTCCATTGAAAGTCAATGAAGGACGGATGCGTTTTCTGTTGTCAGACAAAACGGATCCGTTCCCATTGACTTACATTGTGACTCATGACGGATCCGTTTGGATCAGTTTCCGTCAAGCGGACAACAAAACGCAGCAAGCAGCGTTTTAGTGTCCGCCTCCAAAACGGAATGGAGACTGAACTGAAGCAAAATTGATGCATTCTGAACAGATCCTTTTCCATTCAGAATGCATTAGGGAAAAACTGATCAGTTCAGGACCATTTGTGAGAGCCTGTGACGGATCTCAGAAACGGATCCTGCAAACACAAGTGTGAAAGTAGCCTAAGATGAAAGTTGTGCACACAGAACCTGGCAGAGAAAAATGCCCTAACTCTTTATCCAGCACGAAAGTGAAAATGTCAGGGATGTACAGCTTGTTGTGAAGGCACACGGCGTTAGAAACTAGCCGTATCGTGTGTCAGTCCAGTGTTAAAGGGGTTATCCCATGATGAATGTAAAAAATGGAAATCAGAGATCATATAGTACATGACCTCTTTCTAACAAAGCTAGAACCAGGCCTGTACCTCACATGGATCCAGAGATCTCCTCATTCATTGTCCCTATTGCTCTGCTAGATTTATATCAAGCTGGCGGCACAGGGGAGTGTGTCCTTTCTGATGCAGCTCTCTACCTATCACAGCTTAGGAGGCAGTTGAAGAATGGAACTGAGCATGTTTGTCCACCTCACTGAGGTGGACAGAGAAATGAGGAAAAAAAACTGCAGGTGGCGCTATACTGAGATTTCATTGAATAGGTCAGTGGATGTACTGACATTTTAGTTACGTGCAATTACAAAAGTATTCAGATCCGGGTGCCAGTTGGAGAACTGCTGAATATTTTTTGCAGGACAACCCTTTTATCCAAGACCCTTAGGTCACTTCTCATAGATGTGAGTCACAGTGTGAACATGGCTACGTGCAGTCTTGGATTATATCAAGGCTGTGACACCCCCTCCATTACATAATCTTTTTACGTATATATAACCCCTTCAGGATCAAGCCAATTTTGGTAACAAGGAGCAATAACTTTTTACATTTTTCAGTCCCCATAGCCATGTGAGGGTTCCCTTTTTGCAGGTTGACCTGTATTATTAATGGTTCATATAATTCAAAAAAAAAAAAAAAAAAATTTGTGGGGTAGAATACAAAAAAAATGCAATCGCGCCATTTGTTTTGTGTTTGGTTTTACGTTCATAGTGCGGTATAAATCACAGGATGACTTCATTTTGCAGTCAGTACACTTATGACCATACCAAATTTATATAATTTTTGTTATAGTTCACTAATTGAAAAAAAAAAAAGAAACTTGAAAAATGTGCATTGCACAGCCATGTTCTGGTACTCCTTTACAACTTTTATTATTGCTTTTTTTTTTCTTTCTACGCTGCTGTTTTTTGCTGTGTGCGCTTTAGTTTTTGTTGGTACCATTTTATGGTATTTGAAGTTTTGATCTATTATTTATTTATTTATTTTTAAATTTTTTGGTGAGGGGGAGGGGCATGGTGAAAGAAATATATATTAAATCTGACACTGAGAACCTCACACCTCTTACCCCTTAGGTCTGAGGGGATAAATGGCTGGGAAATGTGTTATCCGGTCATCATGGGGACTGTAGGAAGGGTTCCTGGGATGAACGTCCCCTCTAATGGAGTGGTAATGGGTCCCATGCCCCATACTTTTCTCCATCAAGTGCCTTTGTTTCATGGTTATAATTGAGGATGTTGAGAAACGCTTCTGTAGGTAATATAATATAGAAAACGCCAGACTTCCGTTTTCTTAGATGTATACAGCAGACTGCAGGAGCCTCTGATGGTTTATTTGCTTAGGTTGATCTCCCTATTTCCTGTTAGGAGCTGGAGTTTGCAGCTCAGCCCTCGTGACCGCGTCCGTTCCTCTCTTACCTCAGGTAACAAGCAGTGGTGGTTTGGCGGTGGGACAGATTTGACTCCAACCTACCTGAACGAGGAGGATGTGGTGCATTTCCATCAGACTCTGAAGGAAGCGTGTGATCAACATAATCCAGGCTTCTACCCAAAGTTCAAGAAGTGGTATGTGACCATGCTCTGTAACGAGGTATCTCCAGGCCTCTCATGTTGGTGCACACCACGGCCGATGCTTTATTTTCTATCATATATGGGTTTGGTTTCAGGCAGGGATGCAGCGAGATTCTGATTATATTATCTTAGTAACCAGCGTACCGCACTGTGGTGTCCCAGTGGAAATACTCTTGGTTTTAAAGGACCTGTCTGCTTGTGCTTTACACACAGAATGTATGAGGATTTCTTCCCTTTGTATGATGGTGACCTCCTTGTAGGCACATGACATCTCTGCAGGAAGATAATGAGTGTAACGGACACGCTGGGCCTCTCTGATAACAAGGGCGGGGTGCTGACTATCTTGTAACACCCTGATCATGTGCAAGGAGCAGTCTATACCGGCCCTCCTCACTTTGTGGACTACTCTTCCATTATTGATGTCCACAGTAATGCAGCGTGATCATACTCTGTCCAGTGGATGATGAGGGCAGTTTCACCCGAGCGAGTCCGTTTCAGAAATCGCGCTCCGTGTGTGAGCATGGTCTTTCGTTCTGGACTTGCAGGAGTGTATGGCATTATCATGATTTATAATGCTGTGTGTCTCTTCTTGACCTTATTTCTACAGAATCATAGTGACCACTTTGTCATGATCCTGTAGAAGTAAGGTCCAGCAGAGGCACACAGAATTATAAACCAGTATAATGCCCTGTGCTCCTGCAAGTCTAGAAGGGAGGATCACGGTCGCACATGGAGTGTGATTCCCGCAATGGACTCGCTCGTGTGACACACACATCTATTTGCCGGATTACACAGACTGATGCAAACAAAGTGTGAGAAATGATTGCTACCTCATTCATTCGTCCCTCCCTCTTTCATTTCCATTGATTATCGGCAGCACCTTCCTAATTACACAAAGATTCCAAGAATTTAATGGTTGATGGCCATCAATATCTTATTGTCGATGGTCTGACACCCGCTCCCCCACTGATCAGCTGTTTCAGAGTAGCTCCAGCACCAGAACCACACAGCTCTGTCCATTATGTAGTATACTGTAGCACTGCTCCCATTCACTTCAATGCGAGCAGCACTGCGGTATCCAGCTCCATTCACTGTGCAGTTCCATCGCCAGCTTCCAGCTCTGGAACTACTCTGAAACAGCTGGTTGTCAGGTCTGCAGGGTGTCAGACACCTGTCGATCAGATATTGATGGCCTAGCTTCACAATGGATGATCAGTATTAAGTTATACCATTTGGATGTGTGCTTGAAAAAATGATACTGTTGGTGAACTGTTGTTACACAACACATTAACCCCAGACTCCATTACTGATGGCTGATGTCTTACCAGGTGTGATGACTACTTCTTTATCAAGCACCGCGGCGAACGCAGAGGAGTCGGTGGCATTTTCTTCGATGACCTGGACTCCATATCAAAAGATGAACTGTTCCAGTTTGTGAAGAGCTGCGCCAAGGCCGTAGTGCCATGTTATATCCCCATCGTGAACAAGCACAAGAATGACTCCTTTAGCCCAGAGGAAAAAATGTGGCAGCAGCTGAGAAGAGGACGGTGAGAGTCCTACTAATGTAGATGTGCAACATGAGACCGCTCACTCGCTCTTGGGGGGCCATTCACACGACTGTAGTTTAGGTCTTTGTCTCATCCGCATTCTTTGTGGATAAAATGCCATTCATTTCAATGGGGCCACAAAAAACATGGACAGCGCACTGTGTCATTTTCGCATCTGTATGTTTTGCAGACAAGAATAAGCATTTTTCCTTTGGGGCCTGTGAAAAGTGTGAGATGCACATGGGCCACATCCGTGTTTTGTGGATCCATCATGTGAAAGGCCCTTATCCATGCGCATTTTGCACAGTCAGAATTGCTAGTTGTGTACGATGCTCTGGAAAATGAAGCGCAGGCAGATGTATACTGGCAAACGCGATTGTTTTGTACTATGATATATGTTCTCACTGCACATACATAATGTACAGGAAGAATATACATTACTAGCTGACTTGGTGCATGGATCTGTCACTGTGACGGATCTGTCCTACTAATGAGACACGGATATTGATCTATTAATAATGGCATCACCAACAGAGCTCCTCATATTCACACCTATGAGATGATGTCGCACCCACCACCTCGATCAAGTCTATGTATTCAGATGATGAGCGAAACGAGCTTGGGATGTTGCATCTGAAGTCGCTTTGTTTAAAACTTCGGAATAATACTGTTCGGAGATTCGTCTCTGTATAGTATTAAAATGTATGGGCTCCAATGAGCCGAAGTTAGGTATGTGCAAAGTTGCGTAAGACTTTGGTAATTCATTTGGATCAGTAATTGATTGGAAAACTGAAAGTGGCTTTGGTTCTGACTGGTACCTCGGAACCAAAGTCGAGTTCGGTTACAAATTTTAAAGTGGTTTTCCACTTTAAAAATCAATTACCGAAGTTATTCAACAAAGTCGCGCACAACTTTGCAAATAACTAACTTTGGAGCCCATACATTCTAATACTGTACGGAGACGTATCCCCCAGCTTGTATTTGTAAAGGCAACGCCTAGGTACACGAACATCCGAGAATAAGGGTTCATTTCTTCCAAAGTACTGGGGCTTGAGTTGATGCATAAAGAGTTTTTAAAGTGTACCTCCACACCCAGTGCCTTCTCCCTGATCTGGCAGTGGGTATGTGGACAGACGGCACTGCCTGCTTTGATGCTGCAACATCAGGAGCGTACTGCGCTTGGATCTAATGAGCAGAACTAAGTTATACATCATGGCATCCACAGTAAAAACGGCAGTGCATTACTTTAGCCAAAACATTAACTTTCTGGATGCTAACACTGGGTGGCGCTCCTGTTCAATTCTTTTTTGAATTCTCAGTTCATTGCATCAGGAGATTTTGACTTTTATCCAACAGAGAGAAAAGCATGAATCACAGTTCTGTGTATACATTTACAACCCCGTTATCTACATACTGTGCACAAAGCATTTGTATATGTTTTGATCAAAATGCATAAGCCCTCTCACCATGTCAACGTTCCTCTATCAGTGGGTACCTACTGTAATTTGGCGCTGCACTACGTGGTAACTACCGACGCCACAGCAACGCACTAGCGGGAGGCATTTTGATCAAAAGGTATACAAATGTCTTGTGTACAGTGTGTAAATCATGCCATGGTATACTATTGATTTGCGCTGAGAAGCGAGGGTAGATCAATGCATAGGATGTGCGATCCATGCTCTTCAGTCTTTGTTGGATTTTGACTTTTACGCTTCTCCCTGGTTTGGTCACCCATAATATTCTCACTCTCTGAGAACTGTGAATGACACTTTTTATCATTGACATCGCTGCTTAGCACCACAATGTTTTTCAGGTATAAAAAGTGGGACTAACACCGTTATGTTTTCTGAATCCCAGATACGTGGAATTTAATCTAGTTTATGACAGAGGAACCAAATTTGGGCTTGCAACCCCGGGGCTCTAGGATTGAGAGCATTCTTATGTCGCTGCCACTGACTGCCAGGTATGTATTTTATTACTGTACGTGTACTAAGAAAAGGGCGTTTGATATGTAACCATGGAAAGCTGTATCATTAAAGGGGTTGTCCGGGTTCAGAGAAGAACCCGGACATACCTGCAATTTCACCCAGGCAGCCTGCCTGAAGAGGACATCGGAGCATCTCATGCTCCGATGCCCCCCCTTGCCCTGCGCTAGATCGCGCAGGGCAAGGTCTCTTTTGTATGTAAACACTCGCTGCCGGGCGGGTACTTCCGCCCGGCAGTGAGTTCGGTGACGTCACCGGCCTTAATGGGCCGGCTTTAGCGCTGCCCTAGCCGTTTTACTGGCTAGGGCAGCGCTAAAGCCCGTCCATCAGCGCCGATGACGTCACCGACTCACTGCCGGGCGGAAGCCTCTGCCCGGCAGGGACCGGTACGTCACCGGAACTGGCTAAATTCCTTTGCCCTGCGCTAATTAGCGCAGGGCAAAGGAGGGCATCGGAGCATAGGATGCTCCGATGCCCTCTTCAAGCGGGCTGCCTGGGTGAAATTGCAGGTATGTCCGGGTTCTTCTCTGAACCCGGACAACCCCTTTAAAAATAATCTTGATTTAAAAATTTCATAAAGTTTCTTCATGTTTTGCTTTGGTTTATTATTTTTGATCAACTGGAAAAATAAAAATAATAAGGTTGCATATGTGTGCATGGCATTTACGTTTAAAGGGGTTCTCCAGGGTCTAGACATTGATGATCTGTCCATTTGGATAGGCCATTAATATCAGATGAGAGGGGGGGGTCTGACACCCGGCATCTACACAGATTACCTGCCACCGACAGAAAATCCGTAGAAAACTGTGTGACTTATTTTTATAAAGTGTCTTCCAAAATAAATTAATTTTCCATTTCTTGTAACCTGATCTTTCGTTGTTTTTTTTTCAGATGGGAGTATATGCATATACCTCCTCCAGAGTCTCGGGAGGCTGAGATTCTCAACGTTCTGCGGGAACCCAAAGACTGGGTACATTAATGAGCCCAGGGACTTGTCATAGTGCCCTTATTGGAAGGAGAATTTGGGGAGTGAATGTTTTTATGGGAAGAAATCCATGTTCTTTCCGGTTCCGCACGTGCCTTACCTGTTTGTCCTTGATTTATCTACTTCCCGTGCTGTGAACTTCTGTTACTCCCCCGATGGCTGTACTCAATCTGCGGTGACCACTTTCATATAATTTTGTCAAATTTTATTTGTTTCTGGTCCTGATCATTCTAGTACATGAATCAGTAGTTTCCAACCAGCTGCTTTGAACATCCAATTCTTAGCAACAATTCTGACAACCGAAGGGAGTCAGCTCCACAACAGCTGGAGAGCCGCTGGATGCAGAAGACAGTATTGTAATGCTCTGTAATGAGCAGCTTAATTGGGGTCTGTGGCTCTGGACACTAGAAGAAGCAGCTGCATAATAAAATTACACAGGAACGTACTATGCATCTCCATAGAAATTGCTATATATTCGAGTTATACAGATGGAGCAGGTTATATTGCCGTAAATAGTACAATGTACAGTGAGCTGATACCACTAAGAAAAGTTGGGTCTTTTATGGATGATTCAATTCCACTTTGACTCTATGAACTTGTCATATATTTTACAAACCTTTTTAGAATTTTCACTATGGGGGAAAAAACCACGAGCTTCTAAACATCCTGCATTTAGGCCTCATTCACACAGGGCACATTTTGATGTGTTATTAACAACATTACGGGGCATTAAGGTGATATTTGTATATCTTGCATCGTTTCCATTTCTGTAGAGACTAGGAATCCTGGGCAGGACAATTGCTGTTGCTGTACAGCCTGCCTAGTGATGGAATATTCAAAATGGCAGCAACCATGCACATTTGCAGTAAGTAAAAAAAATTAAATAATACTCTAGATATTTAATGAAAAAGATGAAACCTAATATTAGCCTGCTTCTAAAGGAATGTCTCCTCAAGACAACTCCAGTCCATATGTTCTTTTACAGTTTGATATATGGATGTAGCAGCCTTGAAGAGTCCATGTTTTACTTTAGGTGACCATTCATCTGAATGGCCAGTGTGTAGGCCTGGCTCTCTCATCAGAATCTGCTGTCTGAGCCAGACTTGTGGAAAAGGGGTTGATTATGAGGAGAAAACCTCTTTAAGCAACTAAGACAACCCCATCCATATGCTCAAAGGGCATATGGATATCCTAGGAATCCCATGCTTGGAAGTCCTGCTCTACAAGCCAAAACTCTGTAGGAGTGGCTCCCTTCTGGCGGACTTGGACATTCCTTATGTTGCAAGGATGGCCAATTCACTAAATGGAAACCATGGAAGACTACATTTCCAGTAGCCACTACCAGGAAAATGGCTGGCTGACCATTGCTTACCCTGGTGATATCTATCTGCTTCTTGCCGGGGACAGGACCGAGGGCAATTGGCTTATTGCAACACCTCCCCCACCCCTGCATAACCACTAAATACGGTACTTGGCTGTTGTGTGCCAGACACTGCAACAATCACTGCTCCGTGTGTATGCATGTATTTTGCTCTGTGACATCATGGCTTGTATTTTTAATCTGCGAACTTCCAATTAGGATGCCTTTCACTATCCACATGCATTTTCCTAGTGGTTGATTATTTTCAGTGCCCTCTGCATACAGGACGCACTGTAATTATGTACTGAAAGAGGTCTAAGCGGTGACCACCTCAGCAGAGTCCTTATGTTTCCCGGTTTGTGCCTCTATCTGCATGTATTGTCTTCCTGGGTTTTGTACGGGTGAAAATGGTGCATTCCCTGCTGTAAAAAAAAATAGTCAGCCGCTCAATACCAGGAGCATGGGATGGATCTACGTATGAGAAGGCGACTGTAAACTGGATTTGATATTTTAGCTGTGATTGCGCACTGATACATTTCAAACTGTGAAGATACGAATCCGATTTTATACTTTTGTATTTATTTTGATCAGGCGAGTACGACGGGTAACCTTGTTATAATCATGAAATAAAATATTTTAGGACAAAACATGTGTATTTGCTACTTTAAAAATGTGATTAAATAACAAATTCATATATCTACAGTTTTCCAGGGATTGGACTGGTATGAGATGTTTTTTTGATGCAATGTAAGACATAAATCAGTGGGAGAGAGACATAACGGCAAACAGCGTTTTCGGTTTTGCTTGCTTGGAGGCCTTGGTTGGAGTCCATGGGGGTTACTATTTCTTCCATAATGGATGCGCTCACTAGTATTCGATTTATAAGACACTACCATTTTTTCCCCTTCTGAGGGGGTGGGGGGGTGGGAAAGTGCGTCTTATAAAGAGAAGAGGCCTGATATGGAGGAAAACATTTCTCCATTTTGCTTGGATAGTGAGGTTTAAAAGCATGACTATTCTGTAGTCATCACTGTGATGATAAAAATATGCTTGTCAGTGTGTAGGTAACCAAGCATACAGTTTGACAGTGTTCCCAAGGACCCAGTTCTTTCGGGCTTTATCTCGCACTGCTTTGATTGGTTATAGCCAGGGTTGTTGTCTCCATTATCAGCATGTCTCATGGTGTCGGCCTCATCCGCTAGCTGTGCCTGGGAAAACTCCATGTTCCCTTACACCAGCAACTCTTACCTCTTACTCCTCCTCCAGTCTTTGCTCCACTGTCTCCTATATGTGACTTTGTGGCTAGGAATATGTAGAAAGCTGTTCTTCCACCACCCCTTTTTGCATCAGCTTGAGCATTTGCTCCAACTTTTGAACTTGCACTACAACTAAAGACTGGTAAGATAAAGACTGGTAGTATCATACATTACTATTATACAGTCTGGGTCAGGGAAGCTGTGGTCGGCCTGAAGCATGGACACTATTCCTGGGCAGTGACATCTACAGTGTTCCCCCATAAGAGTGCCATCCACAGTTCCCTCTGCAGTGACATCCACAGTGTGCCCCAGAGGCTGATCGCTATGCTGTGACTCATGGACCGTTTTTTTTTTGTTTGTTTGTTTTTTATATAATGCGCTGTGTTTGATTCAGTACATGCTTCACCCAGAAGCCTGTACACTGAGTAGACATTCGGCATGGGCACTAGTCGGGATCAAGGAATGCCGTCTGTGACGCTAGGGAAGACGTGCTGTTTCCTGCTTCACAGAGGAAGAGAAGAAGACGCTGAAACAGCGGTTACACCGCCACGTCCGCCTCTTCTTCCACTCGGACCCCCACCTCCTGGCTCAAGATTATGGATTATATTGGCAGAGTAGAGAAGTAAAATGGGCACTCCCCAAAAATGGCTATAGGTCACACATAGAATTAACAGACAAAAAAAAAAAAATGAAAGAAAACACAAAAACCGTGTTCGCTTCCTCCTCCGCCTCTTTCAGCCTACACCGCCACGTCTACAGCCTCCTCAACTTCCTACTCCACTTGGAATTCTGCCTCCTGGTTCAAGATTATTATTTTTTTATTTTTAGGTATTTTATGTTATTTTAAGTCATTTCTTTATCCGCATTTGTTTGCAGGGTAATTGTACTGCTCTTACCCTCATTTCGGTTTCATTTGCAGCCCCCTAGCCCTCTATGACTTATTTATAGCCCTTTTTCAGCCACAAAGTTCAGGTCCCCATTAACTTCAATGGGATTTGGTGTTCGGGGTCAAGCTTGGGACCCGAACTGAACTTTGAAACAAAGTTCGGCCGAACCCAAACATCCACAGGTTCGTTTATCCCTACTGCCAGAAGAACCCAGATTTGTTATGATTGTGGCGCACACCAATAATCCCGTGTTCAGATTCGTAATCAAGTATATTCTAGCATGAGCCGCTTCTCACACTAATGGTGCATGCGTGAGATTAAGATCTCACAATACTGGCAGCCATCTTAGTTTGCCCTCATCGTAATGAATATATTCTAACAGCGCTGTAAAGGTATTCCCTGGGCCGCAATAATGATAATATAATAAAAGAATGGGGTTTGTCCGTACTGGGGGGAACTGATTCGCTCATCACTAGTTGATGGTTAACCCACGGGGTTCAAGAAAAACCAGTGCTGGAAGCTTCACGGCATGGGCCATATGGTTTTAGAACAGGATATCATAGAGGTGTCTCAATACTTTCTTCCATATAGTGCATGTTGTGCTCCACTTTGATTCCTTGCTCTTGATTTTGTTATAGAACCCCCAGTAACCACCCATTATACCATGTAAAGTTTATATGTAGAGGTTTGGCATAATTAATTGAAAACTATCACACAGTGAAGAAACCTCATTAAGAGTCACATCAGTCCTGTCCCTCTGTTATAATGGCATCTTCATTTTAGAATAGGGATTTCGAACAAGATCATCTGTTGCTGCTGCCAGAGATTAAGTCTAATCTTGGTCTTCTAGCTGCACAAGCCCCTAGCATGTAAAAAAACTCCTCCGCATTTGCTGCTGTTTTCAATTCACAGCTCATGTAACTGCAGTTAATTTAATAACGGTACATGTATGTCCTCTTAGAGGTTCTGCTGGTCACCTATTTAAAGGTGCACGTACAGGCATCGACTGATTCCATTGTATGGTCATCTGAGGTATATCTGCTGTACTAACATAGTGATTTGTGAGATTTACAACCTGCTGATTTGATCTAAGGCTACTACTGAGGGTGCTGTCAAGGTGGACTCCTGGTTTGCACCTTGCACGCCCGTATGAGGATCTGGACAGGAAGCTGCAGGGGCCACCAGGCGGCTACCTCTAGGAGTGGTCTCCCTTCAGAGGTTGCTGGCCTAGGGGAGGTCTACAGACACAGCACCAAGGGTGCAGGCAAGACGTGGTCAGTGGATGAGCCAAGGGTCAGATAGGAGTATGAACAGGGTGGTGGTCAGGCAACAGGTCAGGGCCAATATAAAGATCAGGCAGGGGTCAGGACAAGCAGCAGAGTCACTCTGGTAAATAGGCCTAGGTAGGGCACAGGAGCTCAGAACCTGTAGATCAGGCAGCTTCCCATAGGGAAAGATGCCCTATATACCCCAGAAAACGCTGCCATTGAATGGAAACAGATTAGTTTGTACATGCACTGGCCCTTTAAGAGGCAAAGAGAGCACGTGTGTGCACAAAGATGCAGGCCGCAGGTGAAGACGGCCTGTTGCAGAAGCGTACAATTAGCATCAGGAAGGGTACATACTCCACTGGCAGAGAAGAGATGCCGTGCCCAGTCAGGCACAGACTGCCAGAATCACAATGATCCTCACTCTCACAGCATTGGTCTCACATAAACACAAAGGTAGGGAGTCTGCAGGCAGGGGAAGAGGAACAACAGACTGCTGGAAGGTGAAGAAGATGCCTCTTTAATTAGTTATACTACAAAGCTCCATATATTCACATGTACTACATAGTTATGCAAAAAAAGTTATGATTTAAAGGGGTTTCCGGTAATCTTGTTTTTTAAGCAAGTGTCTGCAGCCTGCCCCCTGAAATAGAAGATTCATACTTACCTGCTCCACGCCGCTTGGGGCCTCCGCGCTGCCTCCACTCTCTCAATCTTCTAATCTTCTGTTCTCCACACTGTGTACATCCATCACTGCATGGTCACATGCACCGCTGCAGCCAATGGCTGGCTTCAGCAGTGACATGCTGCTTGTAGCCACATCACCTCTGAAACCAGTCACTGGCTGGAGCGGTGAATGTCACCATGCCCATGCACCACCGGATGAAAAAAAAAAAAGTGCAGGAACTGGAAGACAGGCACTTGCTTAAAAATCAATATTACTGGAAAACCCCTTTAAGGAACCTGTCTTGTTCAGAATGCTTTATATAAATCTAAAACAGAAATGTTGCTTGTGCCCTGACTTGATGTTGGCCCAAAACTACTGCTGCCATCAGCATTGGAACAACAGCAAAGAAATCATGAGCACTCAAAAGAAACCCATCCCTCATCATGTTCTGTGTATTCATATTGTACTAATCAATAAGAAGATTCATAGGAGCATTGCACAGTTCTTGTGATCTGGATAAGGCACCATTACTGTGGAGGACACTACACTGTGTGCAGACAGCAAGGGGGTATTACTATTGTATTAATACCACTATTACAGGGCATCTGGGGCATTTTCTAGTTAGAGTTTTTTTGGGGCAACTATAGTTATGGGGGCACGTAGGACAGCAGCAAAACACAATATTGGTGGAGGCAGCAAGATGTTGCTGTTAAAGGGGCAGATGAACAGGAAGTTTGTTCAGCGGGTCGGTGAGGAGGGTGTTGAAAAAGTGAGGCTTCAAAGATGTCTGCAGAGATGAGCAGTAGCTAGGAGAAGTCATCATGGAGGTCTGGGCAAGATGAAGAAGGAAAGTAAAGGATTCTAATCAGAAAAGACATCAGCTGTGAGTTACTAAATATTAGTGTACAGTATTCAATTATACAGTCTATAAAATGCCTATATAGCACTGGTATCCAGGGATGGATTACAGCTACCATAGGCACTGGAATGTATGAATAGTGGAGGCCCCCACCAGCCCTAAGTTTTAAATTTCTCTGACAACATTTTGTTATGTTGCAGCCTTGTGCTAAAAAAAAAAAGTTTACATTTTTTCCCCTTCAGTCTGCACTCAGACAAAATGAAACAGAATGTTAGAAATCTTTGCTAATTTATTGAAAAGGAAAAACTAAACTGTTGCATTGATATAAGTATTCAGACCCTTTACTTGGTAAATGCAACAAGACCTTTTAATCAGTGAATCTAATTTACATAAGGTCCTTAAATAATTAATATCACGTTATTTCCCTATCCACAGGATTAGGAAAAACCATTATATTGTTGGGGGTCTGACCACTGAGACCCCAATGGTCATGAGAACATGGGTTTCATACTCAGGAGTCTAGGAGAATAAAAAAAACATTTGGTTGCCTTTTGGAGCCAATCACGCGCCAATTCAAATTCTGCGCCAATAATATAGTCCTCAGTCCGACACTGGCTGTAAAATCCAATCAATAATCGACTTTGACCTATTTACAGTGCATTTGGAAAAGTGAAAGACCCTTTCACTTTTTCACAT